>LJPH01000029.1:0-152349 GCA_001430925.1 Byssoonygena ceratinophila
GCATGATATGTTGTGAATAACTTCAGCTTGATTTCAAGAATCTTCATAATTTCTGTTCAGAATTCTGAAACAAATTGAGATCTGTAATCTGACACAATAGTATCTGATGCTCTATAATATCAATAATATTCTTCTAGAAAAAGCTTTGCAAGCTCTTTGACATTAATTCTTCAAGTAGTTGACAAAGAGATTGACTTTTTGCTCAGTTAACATATAATAATCAAAATCACATCATGTTCTCATTTTGTTAATAAAATATCTATGAAATTCATGAAGAGATACTGCCATAATCAATTGAGTATAGACAGTAACTTCAGTAAATCAAAAATCTTGTCTTGTGATATTTTATTTCTTCAGCAGATGAGACAGTTACTTATAAATTGTTTCATATTTTTTTGATAATCAGATCAGTAGAATCTTTTCTTGACTAGTTTTATAATCTTCTTTCTTTCAGAATGTGTGATGGACAGTTGATTATGAATCTCTTTTAATAACTCAGTTCATAAACTTGAATTCTTCTCTATTGAAATAACTAGTTATTTCTCATAACAGAGTAATTTATCTTGCATGTTCCACAGACTATTTTTCTTATTAATTTTTACTCAATACTTCTTCAGAAACTTTGCAGAATGATTGACAGTTAGTATCTTATTTATTATTATAAAATCTTCTCTAATCACAAAAATATCAACTTTCTTGATTTTCTTCTTGATTTGAGAATCAATAGAGTCTGATTTCAATAACAACTGTAGACAGAAATTCTTGTCTTTTATTCTAATCTCAAATCAGCTGAAAGCATCAGCAAGAGTATTCTGCTTGTCAGATTAATACTGAATGATAAAATAAAATCATGATAAAAACTTCACTCATCAAGTTTGTTAAGTACTCAGTTTCTTCTTTGTTATAAAGTATTCAAGATCTTGATGATTTATAAGAATCTTGAATCATTCTTCTCACTGCAAATCTTCCAGTTCAGCTTGTCATTCAGATAATATTCTGATAATCATGAGTATTTTTTTGTCATGTATTTCATAATTCTTCTCAGCTTTATTCATAAATATAAAGTAGAATGTAACAGAATGTTAGTTATCTTCAAACTTCTGCAAAAGAATTTCTTCAATAATTCTATCAGAAGTATTAGTTTCCACACAGATCTTGCAGTTTGAATTATAATATTAAAGAACAGAAACTTCAGTCAGTATCTTCTTCAATTTATCAAAAGCTTGTTAGCATTGCTCATTTTAATTAAAAACTTGTTTTTTTCTGATTAATTGATGAAGTACTTTGGCAATCTTGCTGTATGATTTCATGAATTTTTGATAGAAATTGCAAAATTCTAGAAAAAACAAAAACTTCTTGTACTGTTGATGGAACTTTTCAATTGAAAATAACTACAATCTTTTCAGAATCAATTTCAATCTCTTCAGTAATTAGTATGAAATCTAGAAACTTGATTTCTTGAATGTGAAATTTATATTTACTAATACTAGTCTGCAATTCTGTTTCATGTAATCAGATTAAAATCTTCTTGATATGCTTCTTGTGCTTCTTCAGAAACTTGCTGAAGATGAGAAGATCATCAATGTATTCAATCATAAACTTATTCAAGTAATCAAAGAATGTAGAGTTGATAAATTATTGAAATACTGGCAGTTTGTTAGTTAATTCAAAAGAAATAATATTGTACTTGTAAGTTTCATATCTGATTCAAAAGCTTATCAGATTGTGGATATAATGATAAACCATATCACTATTATCATTAATATATTTCTTTAAATAAAGAGAAAAAGAATTAGTATTAACACCAGCAGTTTGTTAGTTAATTCAAAAGAAATAATATTGTACTTGTAAGTTTCATATCTGATTCAAAAGCTTATCAGATTGTGGAATTCAGAATTTATCAAGATCTGATGGAATTCTTGTCAAATATTTAACTTGATGAAGTATTTGATGCTGTTCATTAATTTCATAATCTCATTAATAAGAGAGAGAAGATATCTGTTCTTCTTGAAGATGATATTTAACTTCCAATAATTCATGCAGAATTATATTTTTTCTGCAGAGTGTGCAATCAAAATCAGTAAAGCAAAAAACATCACAGTAGAAAATATGAATCTTTTTTCTAGATTTGTTTTCAGATATTTCTTAATCACTTCAGATTTTTCAATATTTATTTTATACAAGAATGCATAGCTGATATCACAATTTAAATCTTTCAATACGCAATTGACTCTCTTCATTATTCATTAAAGGAATATTAGAAGTATAAAAACTCTTTAAAAGTCAACTAACAAAATTATTCTCAAAATGATTATTATCAATTTTACTAGAGAATTTTCAGCTGATATCACAATTTAAATCTGCATCATCCTTGTGTGTCGATGGGCCGCACTGTGTGAGGGCACCTCCGAGGCTCACTAGCTAGGTACTCCGGCTTCTTGGTCCTCGTCGTTTTGGGGCGGGGAACTGCCGAGAATGAAGTCACGGATACTCTACGTCTTGGTGAATCAAGACAATTTTTCTTATTTATTTCGAATATATGTCAATAGACATATATATACTACACTAACAATTAAGTTTCTGTGAGATAAAGACCGTGATTGTTCTGCAAAACCAACCACAATGAGTGATCCCGCCGAACAATCTCTGGGGCCGACACCGACGCGTCTCCGACAGATAGCCCTTGTTGCCCATGATCTTGCCCAGGCGGAGCATTTGCTGGTATGATAAGATCTTGATCGTTGCTGTTCCAGAACAAGCCAGCTTATAAGAATGGCAAAAGACCTCCGTGCTCGGAACAGAGGTCATTTTCATTGATCCCGGAGTAGAAAAATGGGGTCTAAGGAACATCCTTGGTGAGCTGCAAGCTTGCGGACAGACAATTGACGCTCAGCTGCTGATTTTAGCCCTAGTTGCTATCGGTGGCGACGTCATTGAGGTAACGTGTCAAGCGATTTATACCAGTTCAACACTCTGAGTATGTGGCAGGTCGTTTCACCGACCGGACCAGGCACTACAGCCGGCAGGCTTCTATCCAAGCGGGGAGATGGTGGTTACATGATCATAATGCAGACTCTAGACGCTACTCGGCGGCGTGCATTCATCGAGTCAAAAGGCCTAGCTAAAGTCATATTTAGCCATACCTTGCCCGATAGCGTCTGCATTCAATATCACCCGAAGGGGATAAAAGGTCAGAATGCAACTGCGGGTTTACAGTCGTACGGGCTTCAGGCTATTGCGGTTTAATTTCACTAATGCTTCTTGCGAAGGTGGTTTGATGCCCGAACTTGATTCCCACCGTATGACTCCCGAGAACCCAGAGCCCCTATCCTTTCGATTCTCACCGTGGCATGCGTGCGGACTGGATTATCCTTCATACTCTGCTGGAATGAAACGCTGCTCCCACCTTCGCCTGGTCGAGGTCGTCTGCCGCCTAGCACCTGGAGACTCGGATATAGAAGCGGCATTACGCCAATGGGAAGGAGTATTCGGCGTTCCGAGGACTCGAGAACACCTGCAGTTTACCAATGCGCAAGTGAGCTTTGTTGAAGGTAAAAAGGGGGTAAGCGACGGGCTAGTATCGATGACTATTGCGGTTGAGGGAGCGGAAAGGCTAGATCGCGTGTTTTCCAGTGCAGAGTTCTTGGGCTTGCCTCGTGGAGACGGCTGGATAGACATGCTTGGTTTGAGATGGCATTTTGTCGTCTCAGAGGACGCGGATGCCGCGAAGTTGTAGACAGTCTGTTCCACATGTCACTTTAAGAAATGCGTTAGATCCAGACACGGACCGGTCTTCGGCTCAGTTATCTCGCTTCTTCTCCATAACAAATTCTCTTGAATGGATCTTCGGTCAAGCGCAACGACGGTTTTAGTGTTACCGGCGTATTACACCGATAGCAACCGCTTATGTAATCAATAACAACTGTACAGAGCACAGTAAAACACTCGCGAGGCCAAATTGGCTTATCCAAGGGATACAGAGGACGCCATGTCAGGACATCGTGCACTGCGAGTATTCGTTACTCTCTTCAGCTCCAGAACAATCGTGGTGTTGCTGCTCCCGGCGCTCTTTTTGGTCACCTGCAATGATGTAATAGATTACCTCGATATTACGCCGTTGTATAGCAGATTACCCGAAAGATACAACACCAGTTCCGAGGCAGCTTTGCAGCGAGTGTATTTGCTGAGCACTCCGACTGTGACTGCGGACCACGACCATATAATATATACTTGAGCTGCCTAGAAAGTAGACCAGTTCGTTAGCAAAGCAATAGAAACATCTCCCCTTTTTGTGAGTGAGACCCCATATACCTCGTTGATGCAAAAGCTAATCACCTTCCTTGCACGCAGCTCCCTTAACTACTATCTACGATGAACACCTCAATTCTGAGGCACACTGCACGGGGTGCCGTCAATGCAAGCAAGGCCACATCGGGCAATGTCTCTAGACGGTGTGCCTCGTCTTCCACGGCTAGATTTGATTGGCAGGATCCTTTGAACGCAACGAATCTCTATACCCCAGACGAAGTAGCTATTGCAGAGACAGCTAGGCAATATTGTCAGGAACGGTTGATGCCAAGGGTTCTAGGTGAGTGTGGCTCTTACGGCTTCAGTACGAGCTGATATCAATATATGTTGAAAAATAGAGGCCTATCGGGATGAAAATTATGACAAGACGATGATTCAAGAGATGGGAGAATTGGGTCTACTGGGAGCTACGATTGAAGGATATGGCTGCGCCGGTGTTAGCACCGTTGCCTCCGGATTGATCACAAAGGAAATAGAACGAGTTGATTCTGGTTTCCGATCAGGCATGTCTGTGCAGAGTTCCCTTATTATGACCGGCATTCATGAATTTGGCACCAAGGAGCAAAAGGAGAGATATCTTCCCGGTCTTGCGAAAGGAAAACTGCTGGGCTGTTTCGGGCTCACTGAGCCCAATCATGGATCCGATCCTGGATCCATGGAGACCATCGCGAGACCCCATCCCACCAAAAAGGGCTACTACTCCCTCAGCGGAACAAAGACGTGGATCACCAACTCCCCTATCTCCGACCTTTTTCTCGTCTGGGCCAAGTTGGAATCCACGGGTAAAATCAAAGGGTTCATCGTTCAACGCGACCAGTCCACTCCCGGCTCCCTGGAGACACCAGCCATCAAGAACAAAACCGCCCTCCGTGCGTCAATCACCGGCATGATCCAGCTTGACAATTGCCCCGTACCGGAAGAAAATATGCTCCCGGACGTCGAAGGGCTCGCGGGCCCGTTTACGTGTCTCAACAGCGCGAGGCTGGGCATCGCGTTTGGCACCATGGGCGCGCTGGAAGACTGCATTGACCGAGCACGGACCTATGCGCTCGAGCGGAAACAGTTCAAGGGCAACCCCTTGGCCAAGTACCAGCTCGTACAGAAGAAACTGGCCGATGCGGTGACAGATGCGGCATATGGCACGTTGGCGGCGGTTCAGGTTGCGAGGTTGAAGGATGAGGGCAAATGTACGCCGGAGATGATCTCGATGATCAAGAGACAAAACTGCGACAGAGCGCTTGTGGGTGCTAGAGTGTAAGTTGCAATGTTTCCCGAGGCCAACATATTCTTCCAGGGGTTCATGTCTGACCACTGCTCCGCCCATTTTCTAGGCTCCAAGAGATCTTTGGCGGTAACGCCGCGAGTGATGAATACCACATCGGTCGCCATGTCGCCAATCTTTTCGTGGCCCAGACGTATGAAGGACAAAGCGATATCCACAGTAAGACAAGTCCAGCACCCTTTGGGCATCATTTGGGAAGTTGGTTGGCTGATAGTGCTGTTTAGGCTTGATTCTTGGACGGGCCATTACCGGCGTCCAAGCTTTTTGTTAGATCTATGTCCCGTGTAGACTGCCGTTTTCAAGTTCACTTTTCGAATAGGACCCCAACCGTGAATCAATTGGATATGATTCACCCGTTGTATAGACTCGGTACTGTAGTTATATACTTTTTTCGGTTATCCTCCAGGATCACTCGCTTTCAGAAATAGCCTGGCGCTTAGCAAAACACGAATCACGCAAATACCTATGTGTAGCCAAGTGCCGTCAAAGACTCCTGAAATGCATAGACGAATGATAAATGTTGAAAGAAGCGCTTCACAGTTTCGCCTGGCGGCATTGAAGGCTTTTTCTCCAGCGGGAGTGACTCTGTATGGATGATGTACCCCTCTTGTATCGATACCGTATCACCTGCACAGCCTTATCTTATCGGGCTGCTTAGTCAAGTGTGGCGATGCAAGCGGCGCTTATTCGGGAGGACGCTGGTCCAATCAACGTGGAGCTCGACTGCCAACTGGCACGATAGATTACCAACCCACCCCGCGATGAGTCAGCGGCGATACAAGGCTGATACGGGCTGTTTTGGGTTTCGCAATTCTTTTCCTTTCTTTCCCGCTCCATCGCCCGTCGTCCATCACCAACATCACCACCACCACTCTCTCTCTCTCTCCATCTCAGTCTGCTTAAATCAACCGACTTCTTCCCACTCCTCTCTTCGTCTTCTCCTCTCTCGTAAGTGCCACTGCTTTGATTCTTCCTCTCTTGCAGACCTTCTTGCGTTCACCACTGACCATTCTCTCTTCGAAAAAGGGCTCATCGCTGCATCTCAGCCATCCTGAAACAGGGACACGACTCTACACTCCCTCAAGATCTCTTCTGCTCTCTCACTCCCAGCTCCTTCTCTTCATACACACATCCTTCCTCATGGCTCTCAAGCGAATCAACAAGGAACTCTCAGATCTCGGCCGGTGAGTGATTCCCTTTTTCTCTTTTTTTCGTTGGGTGCGCCTTGGGCTGAAGAGCAACCCCACCTGCGGGGCATCATCACCGGCTCCCTTGGCCACCACAAACTCCATGCTCTATCTGAGTAAATTACCGGCTCTTGAGGATAGAGAATTGACTGAGATTATAGTGACCCTCCCTCGTCATGTTCCGCAGGCCCAGTTGGAGATGATCTGGTACGTTTCTCCCTTCTCGCCAGCGCCAGAACCCCCCTGGAGATGTCGCGTGTGGAAAAGTGTTTCAGCTTAAGCATCACAAACACACGCTCGGACCGCGCGGGCCATCCCTTGTTACAAAGGACGGTCAAAGCTAACTTTCTGCTTTAGTTTCACTGGCAAGCAACTATTATGGGTCCTGTGAGTTTTCTCCCTCTGAGAGGAAAGTGTGGCAGTGCTGCCAACCAAGCAGTCACGGCTGTAACACTTTCTATGACTTGTACTACGGCGCATCGAGGCTAACAGTTGTTTTCCACAATAGGGTGACAGCCCATACACTGGCGGTGTCTTCTTCCTAGCTATCCATTTCCCTACCGACTATCCTTTCAAGCCTCCAAAGGTCAACTTCACCACTCGTATCTACCACCCCAACATCAACTCAAACGGAAGCATCTGCCTCGATATTTTGAGAGATCAATGGAGCCCAGCTCTTACAATCTCCAAAGGTATAGCTCAATGCTTCGTTCTTGTTGTAATTGAAAACGTACTGACGTTTGTTATAGTTCTACTGTCTATCTGTTCTATGCTTACCGACCCTAATCCGGATGATCCTTTGGTTCCCGAAATTGCCCACGTTTACAAGACAGACCGTCCTCGATATGAAGCCACGGCTCGTGAGTGGACACGAAAGTACGCAATCTGATATGTGAAAAGTGATGGCGATGGGGAACGAGCTAGCATAACAGCATGACTACCCTGTAACGACATGTGGTGCATTTTCCTGGGTTTGATAACTAATGCGACGGGTGTATGACTTGGGTGGTGGTGTTTTTGTGTTGCTGGCCAAAACTGCCCTTTTGGTTTTCTCCGGCGAGCTCATTTTAGATCCGTCCATGGTCCATATATTCCTTTTTCCTTGACGAAATCAATGTGACGAGCATTTTATGTTATGTATGCAGCTCATTACTCCCATACACTCTCCCGCGAGGTGCCTTGACAAACCAGGTTTATGCTCTACAGTCTGAGTCCTCTTTTCTTTGCCGCGTTGGTTTTCTCACCTTTTAACAGCATCGCTTGGAGGCAGCTCGAGACCTCGCTCGATCGCTGATGCCTTCTTTGGGAAGCCTGATGTTTTGCGCCCACGTCTCACTGGCCTGATGGCACGATTTGAGGTTTGTCCAATACACCACGTGGGTCTATCCGTCTCCCTGCTCCTGGTGAATTTTGCTCCTTTGTACGGAGTACTCCCTCTAGACATATCTCTCTCTTTTGCATTGTTAAGACGCACAAGTTATTTGCTGCCTTGTTTTTGTTTCTTTCGCTTTTGTCCATACTGCATACATACATAATGCCAATAGGGCCTTCAAGTTACATCGGCTCAGAATGGGAAGATATATGGTTTTTGCATAGATCCTAAGTTTATATCAAGGTCATAAATACATTCTTTAATATTCAAAAATTCCTGTGGTTGCTTTCTCATATGCAGTGTGAAATTAAATCTGGTAGAAAAGGAAAAAGTGACAAGTATATCTAAGAAAGAATTAAAATAAGCAAAGAGATGAAAAAGATAACTCCCAGAAATGAAGAAAAATCACACTGCATTTGCCGTTAATGTTCATATCCCGTCGCTCTATCGCTTACTCCTCCCACTCCTCCTCGACGCCGTCGAATACGCCGCATTACTGCCCACCTGACTAACACTATCACTCGGCAACAGCGGCTCGTCGAACTTGCTGCTGCGCAGACTATTTATGCTCGCGACGGAGCCCGAGCCTCTGCGCGAGGCGGATCGGGACCGGCGCCGTGAGGACGCGTGGGAGCCGGGGTTGGTGTTGGTGTTGGTGTTCTTGCGGGATGCGCGGCTGGTGGTGTCGGGATGTAGGACGTGGGAGTCGACGTCGACGTCGACGCCGTCGAGGAAGATGGTGCTGGCGGGGAGGGGGATGTGTCTTGCTGTAGAGCCGGTGTGGGATTGGTGGCTGCGTTTGCTGCGCGAGGCGTTGGTGGTGGAGGTGGAGGTGGAGAAGGTGGTGGAGGAGCCGCTGGGGAGGGGGATGTTGCGGGCTGAGTGGGTGGTGGAGTAGACGGAGGCGGTTGGGGTGCGGGAGGTTGGGGATTTGTCGTACATGTCGTTGATGGTTATTATCGAGCGGGAGGAGTGCGAGTGGTGTGAGGCGGAGGAGGAGGAGGACGGGGGCCGCGAGTGGCTGTGGCTGTGGCTGGACTTGGGTGGTTTGGCGGTGGAGGATGAGATGACGCTGCTGTGGCCCGAGTAGCTGCTGCGTCGGTCTTCCTCGAAGCGTCGCCGGGGACGCTCCGTGAAGCTGCTGATGAATGTGCTGGGGTTCTTGTTGTAGTAGCATGACTCCGTCGCTCGGTCGTCGTAGTCTGTCGGGATGCCCTCGATGGTGCGGATGGGGATGTCGACGTTGGACCCTGCGCTGTACACCACGCTGCCGCTCGAGGCTCGGCGACCGTCGTGGGAAGCCGGGCTGAATTGTCCCTGGTTGCCTCCAGCCAAACTGGCAGCTTTGCTGAGCAACTGCGTGCACTGCTCGAGCCCTTCGAAGATCGTGCTCGCCCGCGGATTCTTGGAATAGGCCGTGCGAGCATATGCAGGCATCGCGTCGTCCATGGACATCGCTCTCTGCGGCGACTGTTGCTCGATAGCCCTGTACTCCGTCGGCGCCTTTTCATTCGAATACGCAAACGGGTCCTCGGTGTATTGGGGTGGAGCCTCCGCCTGAGACTGCGATTCCCCCTTGACCATGGCGTACGCGATTGCGGCCCCGGCCGCGGCACCGAGGAGTGTACCGACAACGGCTTTGGCACCACTCAAGTTGTCGACCGGTTTCGCCATGGTGGACTGGGCGGACATCTGAGTCGAGTGCTGAAGCGAGGGCGGGACCGGTGACTGCATAGATGGCGGGAAGCTCGACTGCATGGAGGGCTGTCTCGCTGTTGAAACCGTGGACCTCGTCCGTTGTTCCATCGTCGGCGCAGTTGTCCTCGCGCCGCTAACGGAGCTTCTCTGCGCGACGGATCCAGCCTCTGACCTGGCGACCCGGCTACTCTTCTTCGACGGTGCGAGGGAGACGTAGGATCCGTTTTCGACCACGGTCAAGGTCCTGTCGCTTCCTCTGCCTTCGGACAGCCGGTTCACGGCTTCGATGCTGTTTCCGTCAAAGTCGATAACCGCAGCGCTGTAGTAACCCTGTTCCGCATCGCGCAGACATGGCTCTCCGTGGATCTTCCCACCAGCCTTGAGGGCAGCGATGAAGAAAGCACCGACGGCTTCCCGAGAAGGAGCTGGAAAAGCAATGTGAGCGGCACCGGCTGGTACACTATCAGCAGACCAGGCTGTCAGTACTCTGTAAATTTGGAAGAGCATCGGCAGATGATGTTGTTTCGAGGACTAACCCAGGCCGTTCCTCGGCTATCCAAAAGTCCGCTGGCTTTCCGGGCTCTGCGCCGAAGCCAATGCTGTTCTCATGTCGGCCGATGAAGCGGTATCCCAGCGGTTGCAGGCAGGAGAGGAAGAAGGAGGTCGATTGAGGGAGGTTCGAGACCGTGAGGGTGAGATGTGAAACCGGCATGATGAAACTGTTATACGACTCCTTTGTCGAAAGCGGGCGTACAGACCAGGATGTACTTCTTTATATAAAAGGGGGAGGATATGCGAGAGACGGATATGTGTAGCACAAACTGTCAAATTGGACTATCCATCAAGCAATTTATTATAAAATTATTATAACAATGGACAATGTTATAGTACTAGAGTACTACGTGATAAAAAAAAACAGATTTTCTCTATTCGAAAGAAGAGAAAAGACAGAAATATAAAGAAGAAGGAAAAGACCCGAGGCCAGAGTTGGAAGAAAAGAAAGAGTAGCATCAGGTCAAAACCGTGAAGCGGCCCGCCCATGCTGCTGGGCATTGCAGCCGAGAAGCATCACTGTTCGCTGGGTCCACGGGGCAATGGGTAGGTTAGTTAGGGGTCAAGACCGACAGCATCGGTAGGGCGAGAATGAGAAGCAAAAAAAAAAAAGAAGCAAAAAAATGGAGCAGAGGCCGACGGACCAGCGTATCCAGGTTTCGCCTCTTATCGAGAGAGATATTTGGCTTCCAGCGATGATACCCAGAAACGAGCGCCACGGCAGATGGTGACAAGGGTTTTGGAGCACAACACCGCATCACTTTCTGGCGGTCGTGATTCGAGGCTTCGCCTTCATGATGGGCATAGGTGGTCCTGTTAGAATGCTGCATGATCCCTGGCCGCTTGGGAGAAGATCCTGCGGGTTGTGCGAATCGGAATGCGAGACTGGAGACCCAACTAGTGCCTGACGGAGACGAAGAATGTTAGCAGAGAAGAAGAGAAGAGAGAAGTGGAATGTCAATTCACCGCCAGAAAGACAAGATGCAACAGGTGCCTTGCTGCAATCTGCTCGCCTCAACCACTCGGAGGCTGCATGGATGAAATAAGAGGCACAGCATAGTCACAGTGGAGATTCGACCGACGGCGAGGTCAACAGGGAGAAAGAGAAAAGTGAAGCAACAAAACATGCCCAAAGGACGCACTCGCACTGTTTACTGTCCATCTCCATAGTTGGGTGCTCATGCATACATTCTAGTTTACGTGGAGTCTTTGTAGTGATGGCCACTCACTTCTTAGTTACAGTCACGCTCTGTTCCCGTTCATTAATCCTACCAGAAGACAATATATATATATACACACATTATACCTAGAGAAGATGGTGGCAAGTTGATGTACCGCCCACCGAGAATACGTCCCACAGAGAGAGAGGATCAAGTGTGTATGTAGAAATGAAGTATCCCGGGGAATGCACAAGTAGTTAAGATAGAGTCGAGAATCAACATCTGGACGTGGAAACAGCATACGCTTTTCTGCACAAAAGAACATCCTCGCCTGGAAGGCTGTTGAATCGCCCGTGTTTTGGTTGTAAAAACAGAACGAGATCCAAGGCGGGAGTTTGCTTCAGTGCAGAAGGGTCAACGAGGACAAAAGGAGAAGAAGGAAAAAAGAGACAAATGGATAAAGATTAAGGTCTCCTTCGACTGATATTGCTGTTTGTTCGGACAACCAGGGTGAGATCCCAAGCTTTGATGTTGTGATCGTGAGCCCGGTCTCCAGCTGTCTTTTTTAAACCCTTTTGGTCTCATGTTTCCCATCCATACGCAAGTCCAGATGTAAAAGATCCGGACTGATAGGTGGTAAAGAGGTGAACAAAACATGACTTTGCTTTTCTGTGTAAAGATTATAGAATATAAGAGAGAGAGAGAGAGAGAGAGAGAGGATTTCTTTTATACGATGCCCCATGCATCTTCTGACGCGTGGCAGAACTTGCTACAGGCCACGCTGGCACTCAGACTGAAGTTGCTGATACTGACGGCATCGTCCTTGAAGGCATCGGCAAAGTCGTCGCGTCCCTTGGCCATGGCGCCGACAAAGACGCAGATACTTTCCTTTGGGCCCAGCGTTCTGATGTAGTCGTTTACGCGCACGACGGGCGCGTCGAAGCTGAGGGTGACCTTGCGGCAGTTGGGCGGCAGGTGGTCCGTGATCGGGTTCTTGATCACTTTAAGGAGCTTCTCCTGCGAGTTGGTTGAGCGGATGGACAGGCGGTGCAGCAGCTGCACCATCAGGCCGGCGAACCGCTTGAAGGTGCGCGGGATGCGGACGGTGGGGCTGACTTCGATGAGGACTCCCTTTGCGGTGTGGATGTAGATCTGCAGTTTTCCGGCCTTGTTGATGGGCGAGTCGAGGAGGGTGAGGAGGCACTGGTGGGTGATGTCGGGCCTGGCCTCGCTGATGTCCCTGCCCATCTTCCTCATGACGCCGATGTGCTCGTCGCTGTTGAGCAGCGAGTACTTTTCGTCCTTGCCGTTGAGCCCCTTGGCGCCGCCGGCCTTGTAGGTCTCGAGGCTGGCGTTGGAGAGGACGACGATGAGACGCTTGGTGTCTTTGTCGTGCGACGGGATGGGGACATGCTGCTCGGCAACCAGCTGTGGGAGTTCGGGAGGAGGGCAGGATTGAGTCCCTGGGGTGAGGAGCGACATTCTATTAGCACTCTCGGTGTAACTCTGATGAGGAGATGGAATGAGATGGAATGAGAGAGAGAGAGAGATGCAGATTGATGTTCAAAGTGTGTGGAAAAGTCAACCAGGAAGGCTAATCACAAGCGCACACAATCTGTTTATGGATTAATTGAATCAAAAGGGGTCAACTTACTCGGGCGCTTTCTCTTTGCAAGATCTGGAGATGCCATTTCACTGACTAGAGTAATGAAGCGTGTTAATGTAGAGAAGATTGAGGAAGAATGAGAAAAAGAAGATTGATGATGAAGAAGAGAAGAGAAGAAGAGATTGACAAAAAGTCGCCGAGCGCAATAAAAGTCCGCGAAATGATCAAAACCTTAAGACTTGAAGAAGATGAAGAGATAATGATGATGAAGAGGATAAGAATGATGATGAGAATGAAGATGAAGATGAAGATGAAGATGTATTGATTATGATATTGATTACTTCTATTTACTCTTCCAACACCGAGCTGAAGTGACTGTTGGGATACGATCCTCCGACTGATATTACTGTCACGGCAAGGATGAGACCGACAATAGCCAGAATAGCCAGCTGATGCAAAAGAGAAGAACAGAACAGGCTGATAAGCTTCGTGATTCCAGCACGACACGTTGCAAGGCTGGAATATCATCTTCTTGTAGGATATATCTTCTATCAGTCTATGTACATACATACAGTACTCTGTAGACAAAGAGATCATCAGTAACACGGATCAGCAGTTGTTCGCCTTCACCCGTTTGCTAGTTCTTCTTCCTTGTCGTTTGTCTTCCTTGTTGCCTCCTTGTCTCCTTGTCTTGTCTTCCTTGTCTCTTGTCTCCCTGTCTCTTAACTAGTTAGTGACTTCGCCGCCCAAGACCCTGCTGCCTTGCTTGGCCCAAACCGGATTAACTTGATCGTGGATGCGCGAATCGACAACAAAACACGAACATTCTACATCTTCAATCTACATCCAACAGTCTACACTCCTTCACTCTTACACCTTTTCTCTAATCAGCACTCATGGTCAGCGTGCGAGACATGCCATACACCGTGACCAACTCATTCAAGAGGTAGGAATCAATCTCTCATTTTCCTTCTTGCGACGCGCCTCCAGCTCACATCTCCAGGGGCCTCATGATGAAAACTTACAGCAAACCCATCCGCCAATTCTGGGACAATCCCCCGCGTCCAGCCACCAAGAAGAGACGCGTCCAACCCGACTCGGACCTCAACGAGAGCGAGAACAACCTCGAATGCGCTATACGCGAGTCGTCCGCCGCCGTGCTCTCCAGCCCCTCGCGTCGCAACTCCGTCTGCTATTCGGAAGACGTGCTCGACGACGACCGTCTCTCCACTCCGCCCTCGTCCCCGCCGCCCGCCCTGCAATTGACTCCGCCCCCGGCAAACACCCGGAAACCCACCTTTTCCTTTCTGAAGCGGAAGAGGTCGACCCCAAGCGTTTCAGCCGCTGGCACGCCCTTGGCGGAGGTCAGTTCCAACAGCGTCCTGCCACCGCCACCGTCGTCATTCTCGACTGATCCCCCGAAGAAGAAGCAGCAGCAGCAGTTGCAGCAGCAGTTGCAGACTCACCAGCCACCGGTGCTGAAGCAGATGCAGCTTGACCTGGGCGGCGAAATCAGAAAGACCTGCCCCGGATGCGGAATGGAGTATGTCCCGTCCAATCCAGAGGACATGGCCCTGCACAAGCGATTCCACGACATGAATTCCAACGGCATCGACTTGGGCAAGGCGTTTGTGAAGGCCAACGCGAGCAGATGGGTGTACGAGGCGGCGCGTTTCGAGAAAGGATACGTCGTCATCATCGACCGTAAGAGTTCTCTGCCCGCCCGGAACCAGGCCAAGCGCGTGCTGGAGGTGGTCAACAAAGAGCTCTCTTCGCCCGAGATCGAGGATGCCATCCTGTGGAGCCAGATCGAGACGCCGAAGCAGTTCAGGAAGAACGGGTCCAAGGAGGAGGTTGATCGGTTCAAGGTGTTTCTGCATATGAAGGACAGCAAGTGTGTCGGTCTGTGCTTGACCGAGCGGATATGGGAGTCTCACTTGGTGAAGAGGGACGGCAAAAAGGATGAGAGGGTTGACAGCTCTTCGATCACACTGAGTCCAGAGAAACACCCTGCAATGGTGGGGATATCGCGAGTCTGGACCTCTGCTTCCTCGAGACGAAAGGGCATTGCCATGGACCTGCTGGACTGTGTCGTGGGCAATTACTTTTACGGAATTGAGCTTCCAAAGCCCCAGGTGGCATTCAGCCAGCCAACCGAGAGTGGATGTCGTCTGATGGAAGGATTCTTCGGTCCTGACGAGCCGTGGTATGTCTACAAGGAGAATTTCTCGACTTGAGTCGTTTTGGGACGAAGGAATTGTGTCTCGAATGGAGCCATATATCTAATCTACTGAATCATCGCATCTTTGCTTGACTGGCTAAATTGTATTGTTGGATTCCCCTTTCTTTTATATGTTAAGCAGTCGATATACCATTAAATTGCAATTGATTTATCAAGTAGTAATCTATCTCTCTCTGTTCATCTGTATGCTGGTAACTGTCACCGTCAAGTCCTGGAAGTGGCCTCCCTTTGCTCCTTTCTTGCTTGCTTCGCCGACCAACAATCTCCGTATTCATCCTTCTGACAACACCAGTGCTGCTCATGCCCACGGCAGTTCGCTTTGCCTATGATGCCTGGCTCAAATCCTTTCCGCCCTAGAAAGACAGCATCGAGCACAATTACCCCGCCTACGCAGGCAACCAGCGTGGGCGAGCTGGACGATCCCTCAGGCAACACAATACCAGCTCCTCCAGCCCAGACAACCCTTGACAATGGTGAGTCCAGGTCACTTTGCTATTCTGCTTCATACAATTCTAAGCTGTCGGACAATTCGTTTTTGGCTTTTGTCTTCTTTCCATGGGCTGACAATCCCTTCGTTCCCCATATTTAGTAGACCTCCCAGCTCCTCCATCCTCGCGGACCAAGTCAGTTCGCATCGCATCTCCACCCGTGTGCGCTCTGATTCCTCCGGTCGAGTCGGCGTCTCACATATCGATGAATGCAACTACCCTCTTCCAAAGGACATCCATGCACCGTGGCTCCCCGCCGCCGCCGCCTCCGCCGATACATGATTCAGACTCGGGAACTTCAGACGACAACGACGATGGCTCCCCCGACCCGTTCAACAACCCGGAGGCTTCCGGAAATGACGAAGACGAGAGTGAAGAGCTTGCGAACAGTACACGCTGGGGTTCTGGGAAATTGAGACTAGGGCAGCAACATGTGCAGCAGGATCCGGGTGGCTTGAAGCGATCGTTCTCGACGGCTGGCACTACGTCTACTTTACGAGCGGTGGATACTACTGTGCCTACGCCGGGGATGCAGAGGAAGAGAGCTACGTTGGATGTTGATGCGTTTAAAAGATTGCTTCTTACCGGAGATTCCGGGGTTGAACCAGGTCCTGCTCCGCCTCGACGACGGTTGAGCGGTGGAGGTGGCATTGACACGACGCCGCATGCGCTGAATTCAAGTCTCGCTCCGCAGGCTGGTATTGCTGGTGGAACTTCAAGGCCGAGTTTTGGGAGAGAGGAGGTGGATCCGGAGGTACATCCCAGGCCGGCGGAGACGACGAAGACGAAGAAGAAGAAGCCACCACCTCCCAAGACGAGACATGGGAAGTTGATCCAAAGCGATCCCAGCGACGTGTCTGCGCTTGGAATCGCCAGCCCATCCCCGTTATCAGAAAGATCTACCATGCAGTTCACTCCTCTCTCTCCGCCATCGTCCTCGCACCACGGAGGACGTGTCGTTTCCGATCCGTCCAGACCAACTCGAAGCTCGGACAGCAGCAGCACGACTTCAATACGAGATCGACGTGCTGAATCCCGCTCCGAGCCCTTTGCGAAGCCCATGTCGCTCCCCAGAAGACCGCCTACCCCTCCCGCACGGCGGAATAGTCAGTTACGACAAAACAACCCTTCTCCGCCCATCAGCCGTTCCAGCTCCGCTAGATTTCCCACCAGCGCTTCGTCACTGCATGGCTCCGCCACGCCTCGAACCCCGCCTCCACCACCTTCACGCCGTCGAGAGCGCGAGTCTTCGACTTCATCTCCCTCCACACAATCCCGGTTCTCCATCACCCCAGACAGCATAATCCCACCGAACGAAGAGATAGATGACTTCTCCGAGAATATCACTATCACCCCGCACCGCTCCGAAACCGGCTCCATACGCTCTGTCAACAGGCTATCACGCCTCTCGAGCTCGTCCACCGTCCCGCCGCGACCACCACCGCCACGACGAAGTGGCGGCTCGCAGGCATACGTCTCGGATGAATCTCAACCGGTGAGACGGCCGTCGGTGGCTGACGCAAGCAGTCACCCCAAGGACGCAGATGCAGATGCAGATGCGGAGGCAGAGGCAGAGGCGGACGAATTGCCTCCGGCGATTCCATCAAAGGCTACTAACATCCTTGCGGATCTGTCGAGATTGCAGAGGGAGGTTGATGAATTCAGAGGTAAATATGATGAGAACGGTCCCAACTAAAAGAAAGACAAAAAAAATAAAAAAATAAGGCTCTTTGGGGAAAATGCATGTTTGCCCTTTTTAAACCTGCAGCTTTTTTCCTTGTTCTGGTTTTTAATGTCGTGATGAATTGGCGTTGACTACATTTTTATTCTCTTTTTTTTTTCGTTTCGTACACATGGTGATTGATTCATTCATGGGGTTTAACTTATTGGAGGCCAACGAGGGACCCGGACCATGGTGTATGTATGTGTTACATGTGCAATGACCAGTGATGAAGTGGGTAACAGTTTGTGATGCGGTGTTTTTATGTTGATAAATGAGCATTCACTTATTCAAACTTGTGCCTTTAACTTTGTATATATTATATTTCATTAAACTGTTTTTCTTCTAGACAACAGAGGGTTTGAAAAGAAATTGGTTGAGCATGGTTAGCACATAAATGCTTGCTTGTTGCTTAATGGGGGTTCAATCTCTGAGATTGCTACCTACTGGACTGAGGTATGGTAACAGCAATATGGATGGTTGTACGGAATGAAAGTGTTAATTGTTGGCAAAGACCAAGCTTCCTCATTTCAGAGATAGACTGTGAACCTGATATCATTGTCAGAAGCTCAAATGACAATTGTCATGATGATATTGAGTTAATCATATAAAGTTCAGCTATCAAGATAAAGAGCCAAGTGAATTTCAGTGTAGGATAAAAAAAGGACAAGGAAGAATTGTTCGGGAAAAAGTAGAGTTAGGAAAAAGATAATAGGAACTGCAGGTTGAATTCACAAGGCATCATTGCTGTCAACTACGCGCTGAGAATCTAAGAAATCATCCATGAACTGCATTTACAGCTGTTTAACTGGCAGGGCCGGCCTCATTGTTGTATCAACAATATTCTCATCAAAGGTTACGCCGTCGACCATGCGCGCATCATCAGCGTAGTTGGATTCGTACTCTGGAGCTTGAGGCGTGTGTGATCCCGTAGGAGACGGTGAGGAGGGTGGGATTGCTCCGGCCTGGGCTGAGAAACTGGTGGCAGGGTTGACGGATGAAGTTCGGTTAGTATTGCCTCCAGCTCCGGAGGACTGACGGTTGAGCATTGCAGCTCTGCTGACGCTGGTTGAGATGGGTCCGCTGATAGTGCTGCTTGCACCTTCGCCAAACCCCACGAGACTGGCATTCTCATCGCTGAGACCTCCTACGCTGGAAACACCGTCGTCGTCGTTCATTTTGTCTTGATCAAAGATATCGCTGCCGCTGGCCCAGGTTGTGCGGCCTCCAACGCTTCCGGTGGCACTGGCGCTGCCAACGGTGCTTCGTTCTTTCTGGAGCAAATGCGCATATGTGGGGTCAAAGTAACCAGGTGGAGCGCCACTCGGGATATATTCACCATTCGGGCCACATTCTCCAGAGGTGCGTGGAGCTGTTACCCGTTCGAAACCGGCCAGACGTGAGATCCGATCTGCGCGCTCCGCGGCCAAAGTGTCAGTGGAGGTGTTTGAAGCGTCGGATAAACGACGATGGGGTCGATGGCCATGAGGACGTAGTTTTCCTTGATGACCGTCTTTAATTGCGGTAGTTGAGAGACCAGAAAGAGAAGTGTTGCCAGAGTTTGGAGTGCCCCTGTAATTTAAAGTTGAAGGTCAGTAACTCAGGCACAATAAGTGGCTCCGACCGATTGAACTGCTGCACAGCCAAAATCTAGCCCAAGGGAAGAAGAGACTACACTTACGGGCCCATATCAGATGGAGTCGGGGCTTCAGAGAGTGGGGGTGGAAGGTTGATGAGGGTTGGATGTGACATTTTGATACGCCGTGAACTGATAGAATTGGATATCAGCGACTCGTCGAATCGCCCTGGTCAAACGGAGCAGGCGGAATGGGCGACAAAGGCAGTCTTAAAACAAAGGCTTCTGTATCGCGGGCGGACAGCTTGTGTAGGTTGATTTTGGGGTTTGGCTAGACAGACGGGCAATGGGTTGGACGATGTCTTGGTATGTGTGACAATCCTCCCGAGGCTTTATCCGGTAGATGCTGAGAGTACAGTAATCAACAGGTGATGAATGGCGAATCGAATAGACGGGACAGATGTCAGTCAGAAGAGTTTCGAGGGGAGGTGGGGATATGTAGTAATGTAGCTCATGCGCTTGAACGAAATTCACGGGTATCGAGACAGGCTTTGCGACTCGTAGTTCCGACAAAACAGAGGATCAATGTAGATATTGTGATGGAGAGAGAATGAGGAATGTGATGGTGATGGTGGTGATGTGTGGTGATGATACACAGTGAGGTGGGCAACTTCCCGCCATCAGTCCCTTCTTGGTGGTTGATGTTGATCGAGAAAGTTACTCCGCAATGGCCAGGCTGACGTCATCAAGGCCGGCCAAGGCTGCCAAGCAAATAGCTGGTTATGTCATCAAACGGAGATCATCGGTGGTCTTGGCAGAATCCAAGAATTCAGAGAGAGAGAGAGGAGGATGTCAGAGATGTCAGACGGAAGAAGTCATATTCTAGCTATAGGGTGCATAAGGGGAGTTCACAGTAGTTCTCTAGATCAAACATTGCTCCGCCAACTCTGCCTCAACACTGAAGCTCCTTCACTTTCATTGCATGTAGTGAATGGTCATCACTTATCTCCAGGCTCTTTGTCTTTTGTTTCTTTCACTTTCGTCATATGTAGTGAATGGTCATCACTTATCTCCAGGCTCTTTGTCTTTTGTTTCTTTCACTTTCGTCATATGTAGTGAATGGTCATCACTTATCTCCAGGCTCTTTGTCTTTTGTTTCTTTCACTTTCGTCATATGTAGTGAATGGTCATCACTTATCTCCAGAAGCTCCTTTCACCTTTTGTTACTTTCACTTTCGTCGCATGAAGTGAATGGTCATCTTTCATCGCATGAAGTGAATATTCATCACTTTTATCGTCGCATCTTTCTCTTCAGCCACATCAGATACACCAGCCACACTCAGCCCTACAACTGTGCCCCAATTCAGCCACAAACTTCCCCCAAAGCAGCCTAGCGCAAGAATCACCCCTCCACCCCAGCCTTACGTAACGACCAAGTGTGGCGCACACCGCGAAAAACTGCCAACATCCGATCTCTCCCTCTCGCTTTCCTCGCCGTCTTTTTCTCGCTTCACTGTCCGATCTCAACGTTCGAATCTAACTACCCGCTCTCTCCCCGCTCCTCCGCCTCTCTCTCGCCAGCCCTCTTCCGCTTTGTTGCTGCGACGCTTGGGACTCGACCACTTCCATCGTACCCTTGCCAGCAGATTTGGCCTTTTTCGTTCTGCTGTTTTCTTTGTCGCTTGGCATTGACTTGTCCAGCTCAAGAGACAACAAAGGAGCTTAGGAGCCAAACAACGGAAACGAACCAATCCAAGACCCTACTATCTTTCTTTGCTGCTTTGGAAGCGGTATCAGCTTCGCTGCACATAAGTTTCATCGCAAAAGACACCCGGCCTGCAGGTCCCTTAACAGTCGACGCTACATTCACGCCGTGTCGCTTACAGCGCCTCGAAGACTTAGCAGTTTCAGCACGAAGAGGGTACCGTCAGTGAGGTCCCATTTTGATACGGTTCTCGGTTGCTTTCTGCGTTGGATCTTTCTTGTGGCTTTCAGTAGCCATGGCCGCCCCAACTCAACTTGCATGTACGTTGGCTCCACGCTGTCTTGCTCAGCGCCTTTGTCGATATTGACCTTTAGGAATAGATCGAACGGCTAAAGGAATTGGTATCCTGGATGCATCTCCGGTCTACGAACCATTGCCAGGTTTCACGAGGTACATAGTTTTCTCCCGAGTCTCGAAATTCTGAGCCCTGCTAATCGAACCTTTCTAGACCAGAAGGGAATCTCCGCTGTTGCGCTTATTCTCCATGTGGCCGGTATCTCGCTTGGGCTGCTCCTGAAGGGTACGGAAGCGATCGATTAATTCCTCTAGCAACCACGGCTAATGGCTTCCCAGAGTTTCTATAATCGACCCCTCCGTCGGTCATATCGTTGCTACACTACCAGCAGAGAATGTATATGAACTAGGATTTTCCCCCTTGGGAACGTTTGTAATCACCTGGCAGCGTCCATCAAAAGACGAAAACGGCGACGCAGTCAAGAATCTAAAGGTCTGGAGGGTGGTGGAAGACCCGCCTAGTGACGACGGCGATGAAGCCCCGCGTGCGCCTATTGGAAAATTTGTGCAAAAGTCGCAAACCGCGTGGAATCTGCAGTACACCGCCGACGAGAAGTACTGTGCCCGCGTTGTCACGAACGAGGTTCAGTTCTACGAGAGTGGGAGTTTCGCAACAGTGTGGAATAAATTGCGGGTTGAGGGAGTCTCTGATTTCGCAGTCTCACCAGGGCAGAATCACGCAGTTGCAGTCTTCATCCCAGAGCGCAAGGTAAGTTCTTTTTTGGCCTGGAGTTTTGCAATCTTGTTTCTGAACTGTTTTACAGGGCCAACCAGCTGCGGTCAAGCTTTTCAACGTGCCCCAGTTTAATTCGCCAATTTCGCAAAAGAATTTCTTCAAGGGCGACAAGGTTCAGATGAAATGGAACGACTCTGGAACCACATTGATTGTCCTGGCTCAGACTGAAGTTGACAAGACCGGAAAGAGTTACTATGGGGAAACAACTCTTTACCTTCTCGGCTCAAACGGGTTCGACTCGAGAATCGACCTTGGTATGTTTCTCTGAATCTCGGTACAATGGAAACCGGGTTGTTGTTATCTGCATGCTTACTTTGTGTGTTGTAGATAAGGAGGGCCCCATTTATGATGTCTCTTGGTCCCCCAACTCCAAGGAATTCGGAGTAGTTTATGGTTACATGCCGGCGAAGACTACCGTTTTCAACTCTCGAGGAGTTGCCACACACTCTTTCCCGCTTGCTCCGCGAAACACGATAGCTTTCTCCCCCCATGGCCGATTTGTTGTTGTGGCAGGATTTGGCAATCTTGCTGGACAGATGGATATCTACGATATGGAAAAGAATTATACCAAAATTGCCACCGTCGAAGCTTCCAACGCAAGCGTGTGCGAATGGAGTCCTGATGGTAAACACATATTGACTGCAACTACGAGTCCTAGACTTCGGGTTGATAACGGGGTCCGAATCTGGCACGTTGGCGGTGGGCTGATGTACAATGAAGATATGAATGAGCTCTATGAAGTTCGCTGGCGGCCTCAGTCTGCTGACAATCATCCTTTGGAGAACCCGTTGCAGCTTATGCCAGATCCCCATCCGTCAGCATTGGCCTACCTTTCAAACAAAAAGACGCCTTCAAAGCCCGTGGGTGCCTATCGGCCACCGGGAGCTCGCGGCCAGAGCACCCCGATGACCTTCCGCCGAGAAGATGAGGGTGGAGCAGCCTTTGTTCGAGATGAACGTGGCACCTCCTTTGGGACCAGTTTCGGCAAGTCCAGACGCCGTGTTGTTCCTGGATCCGAATTGATGGATGAATTTCTTCCTCCTGGAGCCGCTCCAGGAGGCGGTGTCGTGCTTCCACCTGGTACGCAAGGCGATGAGAAAGTGTCCAAGTCTGCTGCAAAGAACAAGAAGAAACGCGAGGCCAAAAAGGCCAAGGAGAACGCCGAAAAGTCGCAGAGCCTTTCGGTCGACGGTGTCCCTGTCGAGCAAGCTTCAACCGGAGGTAACGCGGAGCGCCGTGAAAAACGGAACCATTCTCGCAGCGGATCTCGGGGGAATAACCAGAATCTGGACCCTAGCGCGCATGGCCGGCAGCACCGTGACCGTGACCGGAGCCGCAGCACCCATCGCCGTCAGCGCAGTGACGCGCACGGCAAAGGTAACAATGGCCCTCGCGGTGGACCACACGCTAAAGCGAAAACCAGTCAACCACCCAATGGAACCCCACCCGCTCCAGTCCCCGATGTCACAGTGACTTGTGCCGAAAATGCATCGACTGCGCACGAGAAGAAGGTCCGTGGGCTGCTGAAGAAGATGCGGGCAATTGATGAGCTGAAAATGCGACTGGCCGGTGGAGAGAAGCTGGAGGACACGCAGATGCAAAAGATCAAGACGGAGGAATCTGTGCGCAAGGAATTGGAAGGTCTTGACTGGAACGGCTAGTCGGGGTGGATTGGAGGGACATATTTGGACACCGAGTTTCTGATACGTAGTTATGCCCGATCAACTTTTAGTAGATCTGGATCAGAACTGTATTAGAAATTGATGCTCCGACAATATGTAGTCAGATTGCTAGGTCAAATTGAATTCTGGATTATCACATCATTTACTAAAACAACACACATCTAACTGCTCAGCATTTATTTATTATATTTTATTATCAGACTTGCAACTAGCGACCATCGCATTTCCACTGGCCGGTGTGGTCAGCCAGTCATGCCGTGTGGATGCGTGTAAGCGCCCACCTCGCATCTTCGCGAGACTCGAGACCAAATCACTGCGACACAAGCTGATTCAACGCGCCGCGGCAAAAGTGGGCTGCACTGGTGGCTTCGCTCTCGGCCACTGGCTTGCATGCTGCACAGTGCGAGCAGCCGTGTGATTTATCCCGTGTTGGACCTGGCCTGGCCTGGATGGCGATGTGGTGCCTCAATTGGCCCTGGTCGGTTTGCCTCCAGGGGACAGTTAGTTATACGACCTCACCCTCTCTCTCTCTCTGTGTGACTATGAACATTCCAACCCGCCATCTGATTTTCTCTTCTTCTTGCTAACTGTCACTGTCAATTCATTAGTCACGGTATAACCTACACCATTTCGCGATCCGGTGCGGAACAACGGAGCTGTTACAAAGTCGTTGCTAGGACTGGCACTGAGACAACCCCTGTCCCAGATCTGAACCATCTCGACCCTTCGAAGAACACGACGAGCTGGAACTGGATAATATGTTGCTTGCTTGCTCATTGCTGCCATAGCTTTCTTACATTTTGGGGCCCTTTCCGCGAACAATTTCTGTGCTGCTCAGTTGCTTTGTTTTTTCTTCCTTCTTTTTACTCCGTACTTTCGCCTGGTTCGTTTCCCTTGGACGCTGCTGGTAGTGCAAAATAATCCCTCTTGTTTCGTCGGACTGAACTGGAGACAACAGCTACACTCTTTGAGATATATATATGCGAATGAATATATTGCAGATGCAAAGACCACCTGTCTGTTCTCAGTGATTGGCCGGGCCCGTCGACAAAAAGACAGTACAAACCGCTGGATGACTATCTTTCCCAGAAAACCGACTCTTCTTACGGAGTGAACCGTCCTGTCGGCTGTTGCTGTTCCTTTTTGGCATGCTAGATACCCTGTTGGCTTTAATCGCAAATTTACATCATTTCTTAATTCCGGAAGCTTATCATCAAAGAACTGTTTACCTTTCGCTTGCCTTGACATTTGTCTTGTCTTTTCTCCCCTTATATTACTTGCACGATGAGTCGAAAGGGCTTCTCGGACACATATGTCCAAGGCCCCGAACGAGCAAGATGGCCGCCGCTGACGAGGATGCTAATGTCCGGAGAGATGAGTGGAGAGCCACCGAGGGATTTGACCATGAAAGAGAAGTTTGACCGATGGTGCGTTGGCTTCCGCTAATCTTGAAAGATGCTGAAAGCCAACATTCGTGCTAACATCTCGAGTCATACAGGATGGTCAATGAGGGTTGGAGAAGACTGTCAGTTTTGGGGGGAGCTTTGATATCTATCTGCTCTTGCATGCTGACTGAGTGTTAGGACCGTTGTTGTATTCATTCTGGTGCATTTGATGATATTTGGGTTCGGCCTGATGCATTATGGCATAAAGGTATTTGACAACCATCGATTATCCCGTTCAACGTCGGCATTTGCTTAAGAATATATTTTAGGACAATCTGACGGGCTCAAGAGCAACCTTCGGAGTCACTTTTTCGATTGCACGAGCTGCAGCCCTGGTACTGCATTTTGATGTGGCCTTGATCTTACTCCGTATGTACCATGTCACTGTATATGCATAGGACGATGTACTTATCAGTCATTAGCCGTTTGTCGAACGCTCATCTCTTTGATGAGACAGACGCCTCTGAATGGCATTATTCAGTTTGGTATGTCATTTATGTTTCCCGGGACATGTATCTGCCTGTGCTAACTTGATGCTTTAGACAAGAACATCAATTTCCATAAATGTTTGTTGATTTCACCGCCCCTGGTCAGAGTCGTACTAACTTGATAACAGTGGTGGCTTGGTCCATCGTTGCATTCTCGTGGATTCATACCGTTGCTCACTGGAGTAACTATGCCCAACTCGCCGCGAAGCAAGGGCTCGGGGTTGCGGGCTTCCTCTTGGCCAACGTCGTCACTGGACCCGGCTGGACCGGGTATATAATGATGTTTGCGCTGATGGCGATGGCGCTGACCTCTGTCGGAAAACGCCGCCGGGCCAACTTTGAACGGTTCTGGTACACCCATCATCTATTCGTCATCTTCTTCTTCTTCTGGGCTCTCCATGGGGCATTTTGCATGATCAAACCAGACTACCCACCATTTTGCGCTGGCACGGGTGTGTTCTGGATGTTTTGGATATACGGGGCTGTGGTCTACCTTGGGGAGAGAATGTTGCGCGAGATACGTGGACGGCACAAGACGTATATCACAAAGGTCGTGCAACATCCCAGCAATGTGGTCGAGATTCAAATGAAAAAGGAGAAGACGAAGACGAGAGCAGGCCAAGTAAGTCCTCCGGAGTTTTCTTTCTCCCTTGATACTTTTGCCCCTCCCACCCAGCTGACATGGGAGAACAGTATATTTTTCTGTGTTGCCCGACGGTATCTGTCTGGCAGTACCACCCGTTCACGCTTACAAGTGCCCCCGAAGAAGATTACATCTCCGTGCATATCCGATGCGTTGGGGATTTCACCAAAGCACTCGCCAAAACGCTAGGATGCACCTTTGACGAAGGCAGAGGAGCCAAAGGCGGCGGCGGCGGCGGCAAAGCCAAAGCCGGCGTCGTGGGCGTCAACAGCCAGACAGCGCAAGACGATGTGGATCCCAGCATCCGCCGAGTTCTACCGCGAATCTACATCGACGGACCGTTCGGCAGTGCGTCGGAAGATGTGTTCAAGTACGAGGTGGCAGTGCTCGTGGGAGCTGGTATCGGCGTGACTCCCTTTGCATCCATTCTCAAGAGTATCTGGTACCGCATGAACTACCCGCAGACGAAGACGCGACTTCGGAAAGTGTACTTCTTCTGGGTGTGTCGAGATTTCGGCTCGTTTGAGTGGTTTCAATCTCTGCTTCTTGCGATAGAGGCGCAGGATACGGCGAATCATATTGAGATCCACACCGTAAGTTCAACATCAAAAGTTTTGGTCTGTCTAAGCTAATTATTCATGAAAAAATACAGTATCTCACTGCTAAAATCCGCCCCGACGACGCGACAAACATCATGATCAACGACGCCAACGCTGAGCAAGACACAATCACCGGGCTGCGCGCGCCGACAAACTTTGGCCGGCCGAACTGGGACATGGTGTTCCGGTCGATTCGCAAGCTCCACGCGCCCGCCGAGGCCGGCGTGTTCTTCTGCGGGCCCAAGCCACTGGGGAGCGTGCTGCACGTCAAGTGCAACATGTACTCAGAGCCCGGCTTCAATTTCGTGTGGGGCAAGGAGAATTTCTAGTAGAAAAGAAGAAGAACATTTGTTTAAAAGGGCTTCTTTTGTGACGTGGGATGCTAGAGACGACTTTGATGGGGGCCGCTTACGCTTTTACGTTCAGTCATGGCATATGCATATGCATCTGCTCTGTATATCTGTATATCTACTCCGTATTTTTTTATTATTATTTGCACCAATGGAATGAATCTCTCCCTGCAAATCATAGCTTCGTTCAAACCTCCAGCTTGGCCCAAACGCCTTCATGAGATAGCTGCAGTGAACCAGTGAAAAGAGGAACGAACACATATATACCCTTAAATTCCATATTTACCTTATAACTTAGAGGGATATCATTAGAGTCCTTGGCTGCCTACGCAAGCAGGAAGGCAGCGACCGCAACCAAAGCAAGTCCAGCAACGCCGATGTTTATCTTGCTGACGTTACCTCCAGACGGCTTGGGGGTTGGAGTGGCCGACGGTGTCGGGTTAGGATCATCTGGATAACCGATATAACCCATGTCCGAGATGGTTTGCGGAAGAGGTGGCAGGTCCCATGTGTTTGCGGTTGCCAGGTACAAGTCGCCGTTGGGGAGAACGAGGACGTTGGCCAGTTGGAAGAAAGGTTTGCCGAGGACGAGAGGGTTCCCGACAAGGTCTTCGTCCTCGGCGGATTTGCAGCGGTCGGGGGACTTGGTCAGATAGTCCGGGAAGCGCACGTCGAATGCCTTGCCGAAGAAAGCAAGGGAGATGTTCTTGCCGCACCAGTCTTGACCGGGGAGAGTGACGGTTTCGCTGTTGAAGTCCAGTATCACGTCTCCCGATGTCCGATCGAATTCGCGGTCGCCCTCGGTTCTGTGTCCGCCCCGGCTGACGTCCTCCCAGGTCAACGCCGCCATCTGGACGTTACGGATTCTCTGCTTGCCTGTGGCCAAGAACGTGCCGTTGTGCGCGTCGTTTGCGTCGGGAACGGCGTCGAAGGAGATCTGATGTAAGATGCGATTGCGGTCGTAGAAACCGTCTCCCAGCGTCAGAGACCCGTTCCAGAGTCCCTTGCGCCCGAGGTTGATGCAAAAGGGAACGGTGGGTAGGGTCTCGTTGCCGTCTTGAGATTTCTGCGCGAAGCCCAGCGAAGAGCTTAGGCCCAACGGCAGAACAGTGTTTTTGCCAGGAGACATGAAGATGCGATCGCCGTTGGGATCGGCGCTGATGGCAAAGGGGAATGTTGCAATGTCGCCTGGAGCATCTCGATCGGTGCTGACGCTGGCGTTGCTGCCGATGGCGATGGGGAACAGCTGATAGTCATCATTGCTGCTGCTGCCACTGAGTGAAACATGCGCGCCCCATGGCTTCTTTGGGTCGTCCTCGAGACCTGCCAAAGGAATAGACCAGCCGATAGTGGCAGAGCTTGTAGGAGTCGCCGACGTGGTTCTATCTTGAGCAGAGGATACGTGAACAAGAGTCAGGAAGAACAGGGGAATGAGCAGAGCCATCACCACGTATTTGGGGTCTCAGAAGAGAGAGTAGAAGATCATTATTGAACCGAGTCTTATATGACAGAGGTAAAAGCGAAAGACGGGGTGTTCACGGTATAAAAGTCGATCATCGCGGAAGTGTCCCTGTCTCCGTTAAGCGCTCACGGCGGTGGCTTCACGGGCGCAACAGGGCTGTGTTTGGCTCTAGAGTTAGTCTGCGTGGTATAAATCATCCCAATCACACCGGCTGCGAGAGGCACATTGACGCGACTGTAAGTCTGGTTGGATGGGCACGGGTGACAGGGAAGAAGCACGCTTTGTTTCATTTAGACTGCTATTCCTAGCTGCATCTCAACCTCTCAACCTCCGACCCAACATCTACAGACATCATCACCGTCAACTTCGGCGTCAACTTCATCAAAACAGCTCCATGAGATGACACAGTTCCACCACGTGCCGGCACTGACTTGCTCTTGTCTCTCGCAAGATAATGTTGGTCGCTGTCTGTTATTCGCGCCCCCTTGGACTGAACGCAGCGCACAATGGCATCAAGGTCGATCATCTAACTATCCTGATCTCTACGGGCCCCATCAAGTGATCGAGTGATTAACTCTGATGCTCTCTTTCTTTCAAGGATACCCAGGGTCTCTACCCGCAATGTTTCTGCGCAGCTCTCGGATCTGCTTCTATCTTGAAACACTCCCAAGAGTCAGGCTTCCAACCTGTCGAAACTACAATCTCCCTTTGTCAGGACTCTCCCAACAGTCAATCTCCTACACTAGCAACCTGCTATACTCTTCTCTCTGACCTCATGCGACGAATAGGCCATGGGGATTCCACCATGCGTACCGCCTAGGCGGAGTCGCCCTGGACACACAGAGGCTTTTTTCTTCTTCCGCTATTCCTATTTTTATGCCAGATGCCGGTCTTGCATGGCGGCGTTAAAACTCATGTTGACCTGCGCTCATTCTTCCCAGCTTATATAGCTGGGAGCAATCTCCAGCATTTCGTTGTGTTGTCAGACAGCGCAGTCTTTTTGGACGATGCGTCCATTTCTCCCAGGAAATCCCTTCATGATGATCACACGTTTGATTGCCTTGCTCCTTTGCTGCTCTGCGGTTTCCCAAGCCAATCCGGCTGGCGCGCCTAATTCTCGGACTTCGCGAGTGCTCCCCACTGCAACCCGACTTGAGCATCGCCCAGACACTCGGATTACACCTGGTCCTGTTCCTGGTCCTGGTCCCGGCGCCGGTCTTCGAGCAGTTGCAAAAGCGTCCACAAAACCGTGGAAGAATGACTTTCTGACTACGGCGGTTGGGGAATGGAGAAAGGTTCAATGTAATAATCCAAAACTCACTGATGCCTCGGATCGTGCAAAATCACGATGGGAAGCCGCTCGAGTTCCACGTAAGCAGCCTTTTCTATTGATATAAGAATTCCTCCAATCGACGAGAGCTCACCCTTATCGTTAGAACTATGGACCCAGATCTTGAAGGCATACAACGTATTCCTCGACAAGGATAAGAGAGAGCCGCGTGACAGAAAATCCTTCGATCAGTTCTTCCACAACAGTCTTCATCTGCATGATTATCCACAGTGCTGGAAGTATCAGAGCACAAGGTGCAATGCATTAGCGAGATGTGAAGAAACAGCTGCACCAGCCGTTTGGCTTATTGAGAATTCCCTTGTGATATTACATTCAGTGGGTATTTCTATTTTTTCCCCTATGTTTTATTTCGCTGTATAAGTGAACATGCTCATGAAATCATAGTCCATAAGCGAAGGTTTCGCAGGACTCATCGGAGGCTTTCTCGACGCCGACGCAAAGATGAAAGCCTTTGCAGAAACTTTCACCTCATTTCCACCCATGGACTTGTCTGCTAAAATATTCAAGTGGATCCTTGATTCCGTTAGCTTTGCAGTTGGAGTAGGATCTGCATTCGCCTGGAATGTTTGTTAGTGGCCCCTAATGGGCGTAAAGCCATACGAAACCAACCGATTGACTGACTGGAAACAGGGATAAAAAGGTTGAAGGTATTCGCAGGTACTTATAATCCTCGTTAGACTCCGACGTTGAAACCTGCTAATCTTCCTCTAGATGACAATTACCGAGGTGCGTGGAAAGATGTTTTCAGTGCAGCTGTTGCATACTCGATTATTCTGCCAAAGGATGGCCTGGTGTAAGTTATATACCCTTGCAATCCTTGCTCATTGCTAATGTTGTCCAACCTCAAGTCCTCCGAAGACTGCCAATGACCTTGTTCCGATTCTGCAACAGGCTGCAAATGGAGTTTTTCAGGCAGTAGGCCACAGTCAAGCACGCTTCTTGGAGGACACAATCAGGGCGCTTCACAAGGAAAACCAAACGATGCTAACTAAGATGTTTGCGAACGGAGCCATGTTGCAGCTTGCTGCGGATGACCAGGGTGGCTGGGATGAGGTCCAGCAAACCGTTTCACAAATGTTCTATGGAAGAATGATGCCCCTTGCGTGGGAATTGTCACCCGAAAAGCAGAGGCCTTTCGTACTGTAAGTGAAAAGCCATCCAGATATGAGTTTTCCGAGATGGCTGCAAATCGTGGCTTACAATAAGTTCATATGGCAGGCGGGTGGATCGTGAACAATACAAGTGTGGAGACGAGATCAAGGACGGAATATTTACGAGGGGCTTCAACCTGGCCCACTATATGTCCAAGGAGACCGCGAAGAAGACTCAGTGGTGTGATAACGAGTAAGTGTCTCGTTCAGTCTCGCCTGTGTGTTTGATACCTTTCAAAGACGATGCACAACGTCAAGAGCTGCTTTATAAAAGCGCTTCTTACTACAGAGGCAAAAAGTACTGACATTTGCTTACAAGTGGCAATGCTTGGTTCTTGCTTAATGCCAACCACCCGAGTGATTGTCGAAAGCATCCAACACGGTTTGGTTGTCGAGAACCGACATATCACAAGTTCACGGCTTTGGCTGGGGGTGATACCACGACGTTAGATGGCAAAGCCTGGGGAGGTATCAAAATTGAGTATGGAGCCAAATTTCAGGATTTTTTTTGTGCTTATGCCGATGCTAACCTGTTCTCTAGGGATATCATCAGAAGCAGCCATGGTGCATTCCTCGCAAATGGCCGTAAGAATGGTTATGTGAGTGCCTCTTGTCGTTTTTTGCGCGCAGTAACTTAATCATGCATTCCCCAAAGCCCATGTTGTTGGATCTCGAGTCTAACCCGGAGGTCAATCAGTCCTTCTCCCTGGATACTAGCGTCGTGCTCAGTAAGGATGGGCGAGGCGTTGAAGCCAGGCCGTTCCCTTTGTTTGATGGTATCACAACACCAGGTATATAGTTACAACTATACCCCATTCCACCCATCCTCTGCCATTATGAGAGTGCTAAGGTTTTGGCTTCTGCAGGCTTTTTTAACCTGACCGTCTGCTTGGATGCTGAGGAAGCTTCCCGCAGAATATGGAACAAGGAAAGTTCAGTATGCCCGACGAAACCCAGCGATAAGCCAGTCAACCCACCGGAAAATAAGCTCGGTTATACGCACGGTTGGTGCGGGCTTCATATAACGCAATGGTCAATGGGAAAGCAATCAAAAAGTAGTACAAACCCCTTTGGCGATAAGTGGCAACTTGCGGTAGCGATCAAAGACTCCACGGGAAAGATAATTGATCAGGCTACGAAGCAGCCCGTTGATCCCTCTTTTATCATCAAGAGCAAGTTGCCGCGCGAACTAGCCGTGTCTATTGGCGGTGATAACCCGAAGGAAAACCAGAGGCTATGCTTCTGGTATTCAGATCAACACTGGTGCACGGAAGGCGCAAACACTGTTGGCGACAAGTGCGCCCTGGGTAAATTCGAGGATGGCAAACGCGAGATCGACTGCGGTTTTGAATGCCCTCACCCGAGCGAAACCAAGGCCGCAACTCCCCGAGTGGCCGCCACGAAAAATGCTCCCAAGGCCTTCATGGGAAGCGGCGATAATGACCCCGAGATCATCGGAACGGCCAAGGACTTCAAGCCGGGGTGGTGCGGCGCACACATCCGTCAGTACCAGAAGACTGAGAACCGTAATGCTCAGAACCCGAGTCCCGATTACGCCCTCGAAGTCACCGTTTACGACGCCAATAAGAAAATTATTGATTACCTGGACAAGACATATGCTCCAAAGGACGTGCACTTGCACGCTCAAGGCCCGCTTCCACACAAACTGGTGTTGTTCACGGGCGCTGTTGACAATGATCCCGTTCACATGCGGTATGGTTCACAGGACTGGGACTCGAACGACAAGAATCGTCACCATTGCAACGCGGGTAAATATGATGGTGGCATACGTGATATTGACTGTGGATTTACGTGCTAAGGGAGGGCGAAGGGGAGATGTACAACTAAATCACGTTTTCCCTTTTTGCATTTTCTGTCTCTTTTCCCTTTTCTTTCTCCCGCGACTCATTCTTTCAGGTTCAACCCTGATCCGATTATTCTGCTTTTTATCCTCTTCTAACAGCGTGCTGGTTTCATGTGTCTGGCAGGCCAGGTTTCTTCTTTGGATATGATTTCGTTTTATGTCAATTTTCATTTTTCAAAAGGTCATGTGTTTTTAGAAAATCTCTCTGCAGCAAAACCCATCATAAATACATATGTGGCAAACACTTTATGGTCCCTTCATGAGAAACGGGTATAATGGTTGAATCTAGGGTTAGTGATGTTCAATATCAAATGTAAAAAATAGATAATATATTCAGGAAGTATATATTGGCCGAGATACTTTCAGCAAGAAGACAGAGATATAGTACATGAACCGAGATATAAAAGGTGAAATGCGCATCTAAAAAGGAACTCTCCTCTCTATCAATTAGCGGCATCGAGTTTTCGTTCATAGAAGTGGCCAAGTCAGGACATGCAAGCATAGGAGGCACTAACTTCCCTATATCATTACTAGTATCGTGAAGCGCCGCGTTCGTAGAAGGACACAGAGGCTGAAATCAACGGGGCTCCTTTTCAGCTGGCTGACCGACCCGAGGAACTTCGAGCAGATTCCCTGATCCTTGCGCTCTCACTAAAGGGTTATCCGCCCGCGGCGTGTCACTTTTGCCAACACTGATACGATCATCAGCATCTTTTGCCTTCTTGGCTTCCTCCTCCGCCGCCTTTCTCTGTGCACTGCGATCCCTTGAGCTCGCGGATCTCAACGCCCAATCCTTCCCTTCCTTCCCCAACTGACTCAGCCACTGCCAATCCTCTTCTTCCACCAAGATCCCGCTGTTCTTACCAGCACTGGATCCTCGGCTATGGCTATGGAATGAAAACCGACCCAGCCGTCGATGCTCGCCGCTGGGACGCTCCTCCACTATCGGAACCGCCAACTGTTTACGATCTTCTTCGAAGACGCTCTCAACCGCGGGAACAGCGGGCACAGTCGCCATCTCGGTGGCACTAGCCAGCCCATCGGCAACCACAGAGTACGTGTCACTCGTGAGGTCATCCAGAGCTGCTTCGCCGCTTTCAAGACCAACGGAATCCAGCCCAGCGCCCTCGGCGCGGGAGATTTGAGATGTCCAGCGCCAGATAAGATATCGTTTGATACCGGACGCGACGCCAAGGTCGTCTTGAGACGAGTCAGAGCTTCCGGCCCTGATCGTTTTCTCGGGAGCGCTCCAACGTTTGATGAGGTGCCATTTTAATTTCGCAAGACGTCCTTTGGGAACGATATAGTTGCGGGGCCCGTTTTGCGACCATAGGCTTGGATTGGCGTTTGCTAGCTCGTTGAAGAAGTTCTCGTATATTCCGCGCCGGTATGGAGTGTTTTGCCGGGCAGTGAGGCTGTGTTTCCAGAAGTACCACACGATAAGGACAACAAGCATGAATGGCACGGAGGTTATGAAGTACCATTTGATACTGGGATCATTACTAAAAATATCAACGTTCATGCCTGTAGGTTCACATATTTAGTTTTTGACGTAAAAGGGCAGTAAAATGCGACCTACCGAAGACGCCCGTGATGAACGTCAAGGGCAAAAATATGAATGTAATCCAACTCAAGCGCCACACTGGATGAGTTAGCGAAATAAAGGGCAAGTTTCACAGTATGATACGTACTGCTAACACTAAGCCGTATATTCATTCTGCTATCTCGAATGGAGACAGACTGATATAACAAAGATATCAGGTTCTTAGTGGGTTTGATCAGATCCTCAGTAATAAGGTTGCTGAGTCGATCAAAATCTCCCGGGGCACTATCTAACCACGGGTCGTCTCTTTCCATGTCGTCTAGGAAGCGTTAGGAATCATAGATTTTCAATCAAAACTCGAAGAAGAAGCTATACTTACCAGTCAAGTCCCGCAGCCGCGTCCTCAATTCTTTGATAATATCAATGTGCAAAAACATCAACTTCTCCATTCTCAACCACAGACTCGAATTGGCCCACAGCTCAGGAGCACGAGTTTCATCCGCGGGCTGCTCATAAAGCTTATCCTCCAGAATGCTGACATGGTCGTACGCAAGGTCTAGTAACTTATCCCATGTTCCGGCTAGGACTTTGAATATGTCTTCCAGGATAACCCGCTTGCAGTGAAACGCGAGTTCATCATCGTTGGCGACCAAATCGCGAGATTCAAAGGCCAGGAAGAACGGTAACCGACGCCACCGGGCCTCCCATGTCTGACGGGGAGGAATCAGAGTGTTGTCGAGAGTACCCGAATGGGAATTATCAAATATGATAATGGCGTTTCCGTTGTCGAGAGTTTTCAGACGCGGGATATATTCCTTCGGAGTCTCGCCGAAACTGCTATCGATCTGCGCGTCGGAAAGATAGGGGTTTGTTATATCCGGGTAGACCGGTGGAGGCTCGGCGGCAACTTGTTTATGCTGGATGTAACAGCTAACCCGTTGAACGTAGACATCATAGCCATGAGTTGGATTATCTATTGAAGCTCAAGTTGCTTGCAAATCGTGCGTGCCGTGACGCACAAATGCAAAAGACGGAAAGCCACTTAGCACAGGTTCCTTCCGGAGAAAGTACATCGAGACTTGAGCGGATACTTATGGAGCTTACCTTGTGCGTCAAAGCAATTCAGCTCCATCATTTTGGCCCCGTCATCCTCGCAGCCGTTCGGCTGATCAGGAAGAACGTACTGCTTCAGGTAGTCAACCGAGAACGAAGTCTTACTGATTCCCCGCCATGGATCATATTGAACCTTCCATGTCTTCCCGTTCAGGAATGGTTTCCCACCCCGACGCTCCGGTCGTCTGTGCTTGACATATCGGCCAAAGTCGGTGCCTACTATATCATCCCGGTTGTCGATATTGAATTTCCGCAATAGATAACTCGCCGCCCAGTCAGCGTTCTGCACGTGAAAAACGCGGAGAACGGCCTCGTCGTTTCGCTCTGGGTTGCTGTAGACTTTCCGCAAATCCTCGATGTCGTAGATCTCCTGCGCGGCGACCTTGCGTATACTGCTCTTCGAGGCATCTGCATACAATCTTCAGCAACTGGCCTCCCCGGAGAATATAAGAGTCCAAGCCTCTCTCTCGGAAGGTAGACTCTACCCTGTTTCACAAAGTCAATCAGCAAGACGCGTCCGCTGTGCTGGTCGATTTGAGAGATGTCCTTGTGCCATTTCGGTCCGAGATCGTGGTGTGTACGGCGTCCTAGTAAAGTAAAGAAGCCAGCTCGTTAATACCAGCAAACAACAACAGAATATCGAGCCATACTCACTGCCTCTCGTGTTCACAGGACTCTCAGGCGCGGTGGGAAGCTCCTCGGCAACAACACGGGGTGACGGCTCAGGAGGCCTTTCTTCTATTCATGCAACGATTATCGCCCGGTCAGAATCAACAAGTAAAACCGTTTTAAGCTTCCAAAACAACCGTTCTCGTCATACCTGGAACGCGACGCCTAGTTGAACCAAGGTTCTCCATCTCCAGGCGCGGAACCTTGACCCTGGCAGCCGGGCGTTGTGGCGGAGAATCACTCATCTTTGTTCCGCTTGATATTGTTGTACAGATGAAAAGGCAAAATGGCAATTTCGTTCTCTGCCACCGACCTACATCTCTGTAAATGGCCAGCTAGCTGCTGGAAAGAAGCCGTCTCGCTCCGTCGTGGTGGTGGATGTTGGCTCACTAAATAGAATTGTCTCCCCGCCACATGACTCGCGTCAACCGTGATGATCATCAGCCGCATCGATCAGCTACCATCGGCTTTCTATGTCGTCAAACTGCAGAATATCACCTGGCTCGCATTATAACCCGCCTACGGAGTACAATCTACATGAAACCTCCTTGTAAATCCCCGTTCCTCGTGATCGACACTGTTGGCAAAATTCACAAATGGACTAAACTGTTAGCTTTCAAGGTGGAGATTTGATCAGGAGCAACAGATTGGTATTTTTTTGCTATCTTTTATTTATTTTCCTAGGAAAAACCCCGGAGATTGAGTGCAACCAGCCATTACAGCAATGTTGAAGCACAAGATTTCATGCTTAAATCTCCTCTCAACGCCGAAACCAGGAAGCCTCCAGCTGTAAAAGTAAACCAGGCCGAAATTGGACCTTCACAGTCAATGTGCGCCACCCATATCACCACCACCCAATGCCATATGATGAGGTTGTACAAACTCCAAGCCTTTCTCCTTTCCTTGAAAACTCCTAGAAGCGCTTGTGTAGACGATTGACCGGCGCAAAGGACATAAAATGAAAGGGACAATTGTCAGAGACCGACATCTCAATTCCCACCCTAATCAGTACGACCCTGGGTAGCCTTGGCAGCTTGGACGGCGGACATCTTTTGAATCCAGCCCTGGGCAGGATGCGGCTTCTTGACGGTACGAAGGTCATCTGTGGTGAACCCCGGAATGCGCATGTTGTAGTTCCGTTCGAGAACGAGCTGGATATCGCGGATATCGAGAGTGGCAGAAGGGCGCAGTTTTGCAAGGCGGCAAGCTGCGGTGATAACGTCGTCAACAAAGTCGTCGGCCATATGAAGAAGGAACTGGAAGATGTTGCGTTAGTTGACTGTAGAGCATGTGATACTAAGTTCTCAGGATAAAACGGAAATAATACCTCTTCGGCTTCCGTGGTCAATCCGTCGTCTCCACCGCCCGTGACTTGCTTCACGAGACCATCCAACATCTTCTTGCTCAGGACGTGCTGACCTTCTCCTTCCAAGACATAACCTGGATGCTTCTGAATGGCTGGCTGACCCATAACACCTGTCGCTCCGTGGCTTGGTCCGCTGGTAAGAGTTGGACGGGCAGAGGCCATGCCAACGGGCTCTGGGGTAGAGACGTTCAAATTCTTTGGGATTGCCATCGTAACGTTACGCGTATCGCCACGGCCACCAACGTAGTTGGGTGGATGCGCATGAGTAGTAGCTGGTTGGGCGGTAGCAGTCTGCTGGTTCATCGCGTTCGAGTAATTCTGCGCTGCTTGTGCCATGGCGGCTTGTTGAGACAACGGGCGTGGAGGGCCTTGGGTGGTTGGAACTTGTGGAGCGATAATAGTTCCATCCTGAGCTGCTTGTTGACCAAACGCGTTCAATGTTGTGGCTTGTGTGGCAGCTGCCGGTTGCTGGGTCGGCGCGTTGGTGGTACCAGTGACGGCATTGCCAGCCTGGCCTGGCATCTGGGAAGGAGCCTGACCGGCGCGAGCAGCAACCACGGCAGAATTAATTGTATGGGGAGCAGGTGCTGCTGTAAGGGATTGCTGAAGACGTCCATCGGCTACCATTTGGCCCTGCATAGTGGTTTGACCCCCTTGGCGGCTTGCGGCAAGTTGCTGTGTCTGCACACGGAAACTCTCTTGTTGTTCTTTGAACTTTCCCAGAAAATCGCTTCCTTCGCGTAAAAGTTTTTCAGCGTTTGTTTGACGGTTCTTGAATTCCTGGACCTCCTCTTGGGTCAGGTTGCCGGCACTCTGACGCGTTGTGAACTGCTGGCGTAAATCATTCAGTTTCACCTTGCCAAGCTCCTGTTTCTGTAATGCGAGGCCGTATCGGAGCCTTGCCTCTTGCATCCACCCCTCGGATTGTTCCTTGGTAATACTCGGCGGGAGGATAAACGTCAAGGGGTCGACTTTGGCGCGAATCTGGGGCAACAGCTGCTGAAAGCTCTGCGGGATACCCATCTGGGGCCTTGCTTGAGTGGCAGGGTTGGCGCCGGTCTGGGTAGTCGTAGGACGGTTCATCTGGGCCGGCTGCTGCTGAGTGGCTTGCTGGGTGGCTTGCTGAATGCCCTGCTGGGTCTGCTGCTGCTGCTGCTGCTGAGCTTGGGCCTGGACTGCCTGTGCCTGAGCCTGGATGTGCTGGGCTTGCTGTTGCTGCTGCTGCTGGAGCTGCTGAAGCTGCTGTTGACGGCTTGCTTGATACATTCTCATGCCTCTCATAAGACTCTGAGATATCTGGGTTAGTTTTGTGTGGGCACCGTTGTACTCGTTGGAACCTGGAGGATGTGAGTTGAGGATCTCCCAGAGGCCCCTCACAAGAGCGGTATGTGTTTGTTTTTGCGTGTCAGAGAGATGTGGGAGTTTTTGAACTTGATCAGTGCGAATTAGTGCGGAGTTCTGTTGAATCAGCAATGCGGCTGGTTGATTACCAGCCGCAGTTTGATTCTCCATTTGGTCAACCAGCAGCAGAGCGGCTGCGCTGATGTGCTATTATGTAACTAACAGCTTCGGCGAACAATCAGAAGTCCATAAAGGACTGCCAGCCGAGCAGGAACAGAGAACAAAGCAGAGGGAGCACAGGATAGGTAGGCTCTGAGGGATCTGAGGGTGCTTGGTGGTTCAGGACATGCAGGGTGCTGAGCAGAACTGATGTCAAAGCTTCCTTTAAACAGTGGGCTTGGCATGAATCTACTCCTGATTGTCTCCACAGATGGAATTCTGATATTCAATGGATGTTCATATGGAGTACATAATATCTTCTTGTATTTGAGGCTATATGTTCACTTCATCTTGTTTGGAAAACTGCCAGCAAGATGGCTTAGATACATCACAAGAGCATACTACTTCTCTAGGAGTGCAGGTGAAGTAACTAAGATACCTCTGGCTTGAAGAACAAAGGCCGGCCAGCCGATCAAGCGATCGGAATCGCACTTTGGAGCTGCTTGCGTATCAAGGCACCGTTTGGGAGTAAAGAGAGATACGGATTCTGCATACCGATCGTAAATTGCCTCAATCGCCCGTCTGGAGGTCGAGATACGGCCTCATTTCTAACAAGGTTCTTCCAAGGACCAACCTTTGGACATCTCAATTTTCGGTGTCATTGTCGCGCAAACCAGGGTATATGCTATTATCACAGCGGCTGTTGAAGGTATGTCGTAGCCGCAATCTTGTGCTCATGTGTATAATTCAGCAGAGTGGGAGTTTTAACGAAATGGGCCATCTTCAACACCGCCAAGCGTACTGTTGTTCGTGAACACACGCTGGCAAATGCCTTAGCGAAGAAGACCTCCTAAATCTCTCTCCATTCCGCTAACTCGGGTTTCAAGAGCCCGCTTCTGAGCTTCCAATGCTCGAATCTCCTCAAGTTCATGTTCGATATCTTCATCCGTTATATCGGCATGTTGTCGTATCGGCTCCGTCTGTTCTGGGTGATAGTAATCACTATGATATGGGTTAGAAAAATTCATCTGCTCCAGTTGCCCTGCTTGGTCGGAAACACGCTCTTCTAAAGAGGCTACTGATTCAGATACTTCATGATAACGGTGCCTCAGAGAAGCGATTTTCTCCCTGGCTCCAACAACGGGACTAATCCAAAGAAAAAGAGAAAATTAGCCAAGAAAGAATATGCTTAGAATCCCAAATTAAGAAGAAAAAAGGGATCACATACTAAACACTGCAAAGAATTTCGGCGCCTCGTAATAAAACCTCAATGTTGACCTCCCCGCGAGCAGTTTTGTTGGAGGATGCGTTTGCGGACCTTCTAATTTCCTCCATCATATCACCTCCCAGTACCCGTGCCACAGCCGATTGGTTCCTGTGGGTTCTTGCAGAATGAATGCGGCTAGCCATGGTCTCCTTCTCTGCTTCGGTAGGGAATAGGGTGCCTCTCCGAGCACTAGTAGCTCGTCGATGGAAATGTTTCAGGCCATTCGCAGCAGGATCAGCAGAGAAGAGTACACGCTCGTGGGCCTCAGTGTCCCGGATGAGCGTGGTTATATCATGAGGTCCTAGGAGGGCATTGACGAACATTTTAGGGGGCGGGAAGCTGTCTCATAGATCATTGAATTAGTTTTCGCAGACAAGCCCACCCGACAAGGAGTAAGATCTCACGGTAATTGGGCAATGGAGGTCGCAGACAGCGATATCTGCTCAAGATGATTCTGTAGCAAAGCAGACATGTTTAATCAACTGTATATTGGTAGTTTCTCTGAGAATCATTATCTTCGTTGGAGTTTTGATGGCCGTGATGCCAAGACCGTTCACCAAAAGAGAGACGCAGCTGACTTGGGACAGGTAGTTATCCTGAGACGGTCACGCTGCCAGCACCAGAGAGAGATTCGTGTTTAATCCTAGAGACTCTGGAGAGCATTCTGCCCTGGCCAGCAGCATTACCAGTCAAAAGCGAGCGTGTGTGACGGTTTTCTTTTCCTGCTGAGACAAAGTGAACAAGGCTGGTTGGCACCACTCAACTGATTCGCCTTTTTTGCTGACTACAACGCGCCATCCAGACACACCTTGCTTCATTCGAATCAACCAACTTCCTTCAACAACATCCCCTTCTTCCTCCCCTATCGACAGTCGTGGATTATCCTGTGTATAGGAGCTGCACGCTTTGTACTTTGTTGCCTCTGGACATATATTTGACTTTTGTTTTCTTTCCGTGCTTGTTCTTCCATCGTCTTCGCTGACCTTCTCCGACTCAGCCTAGAGCTGGTTCCAGATTCCCGCTGCTCAACTGGTATCTGTCCGAGCTACCTACTTAGCTCAACGATGCCGACAGAAAAGCGCACACTGAGATCTAACAGGTCCGACGCCTCCGCGAACGGTGAAAAGGCGCGATCGAATTCTCAAAACTCCGGATCTAGCAAAGATAAACCTTCTCCTGCCGCCCGTTCGACGTCCACCCGGGGCAAGAAGCCAGCCTCAGAGAGCAGAACGACAATGTCCGGCGATAAGGCTCAAGCCAACGGCACCGAACCTACTGAGAATGGCGTTCATGACGCCGAGGATGTGGAAATGGGAGGGGAGGGCGTGAACGGTTCGAACCACGATCACGACGCTGACGAAGAGATGACCGTGATTGTACCTTCTTCAAAACCTTCCAAGAAACCTGTGCAGAATCCTGAAGATGTTGCAATGGGTGGAACAGAGGGTGAGCAACTGCAAGGCTCAGAAGAGGTTGATCTGGGAGCGAAAGCATTGTCAGGTAAGTTTTTTTTTCTTTCTTTTTCCCTTTTCCCTCATCACGCATTCTGTTCGAACCGCCGTTCTGACCTTTACATTGAACATCAAGATATCAAAAGCAACTTTATCCTTCTAGAACGAGCTGTTACACATTTCGATCCGCGCTTTACTCTGCGAGTGCTTCGGACAATCTCGTCATTGCGGAAACAATTGTCTGCTGATCTACTTGCTCAAGTCGTCGTGGAAACGTTTCAGCGCTCTGATTCTAGAGCTTCGTTTTTGTTGAAGGCCTTGGGCAAAGAGACCGCTTTTGACACCCTTTTTGACGATGTATCTATGGACGTCGATAACGGGTCAAAGAGCCCCAAGTCTGGCATTCCAAAGGAGATCATACCGGAGATAGACGTTTATATCTCTATTCTCGTTCAAATCTATCTATACGATAAAAAGGAAGTTCAACTTGGCTCGGAATTTTCTTGTGCCCTTGTGGAAAAGCTTCGATCTCTTAACCGCCGAACCTTGGACGCCTTGGCAGCTCGCGTTTACTTTTACTATTCCTTGTTTTACGAGATGATCGCTCCTCTCCCTCCGTCTCCATCGGCTGCAGTCATTTCAATCCGGCATCCGCTGCTCACAGCGTTGCGTACTGCGGTTCTCCGAAAAGATGAAGACACACAAGCTACCGTTACCAACCTCCTACTTCGGAACTATCTATTGACCTCTCACATCTCCCAGGCAGACCTGTTCATCTCGCATTCGGAATTTCCTCAAGACGCATCGAATAACCAGATTGCAAGATATTTGTATTATCTTGGCCGCATTCGAGCCATCCAGCTACGATACACCGAGGCTCATGAGCACTTAACCAGCGCTACTAGAAAATCCCCGTCGACGCATAGTGCTTCTGGTTTTTATCAAGCTTCAAACAAACTTTTGGTGGTTGTGGAGCTGTTGATGGGAGACATTCCTGATCGTGCGATTTTCCGCCAACCCGCTCTCGAGCGAGCCATACACCCATATTTGCTACTCGTGCAGGCTGTTCACGTTGGTGATTTGGATGCCTTCCTCAAGGTCGTGCAAAATCATGGTGCTACTTTTCGCAAAGATGGCACATATACGTTGATTCTTCGGCTCCGCCAGAACGTCATCAAGACGGGTATCCGCATGATGTCCTTGTCGTACTCGCGGATCTCTCTCCGGGATATTTGTCTCCGTCTGGGTCTTGACAGTGAGGAGTCCGCAGAGTACATTGTTGCCAAGGCCATTCGTGACGGGGTCATCGAGGCCAATATAGACCATGAACTCGGATATATGAAAAGCAAGGAAGTCGGGGATGTATATGCTACCCAGGAGCCTGGCGAAGTGTTCCATGAGCGCATTCAAGCCTGTTTGAATCTCCACGACGAGAGCGTCAAGGTACGTACTGCTTGACCATTTGGTTTAATCGACTGTTTGATCTAACTTGTTCTTGTCATAGGCCATGAGGTTTCCTATGAACCAGCATCGCCTGGAGTTGAAGAATGCCCAAGAGGCCCGTGAACGGGAGCGTGAGCTTGCCAAGGAGATTGCGGAGGGAGACCTGGATGATGATGACGCCGGTGGGGACTTTGACGGCATCTAGTTGAGGCATGGCTTGGGGGAGACAGTCCTCTATGCTCTTTGCTCTCGCCGTCTCGACTTGGAGTTCTCCCGGATTCGCATTTTCCCCATCGTTTGTCTTCTACATCCCCTTCATTTCAGCTTCATGTCTTACTCTTTTGGCACTACATCTACAACCGGTATGGATTCGTAACCATGGGCAGCCTGTCTTACGTTCTAGTCGCTTTTCACATTTGCGGGAGAGAAAGAGGGGTTTGGTGTGTGTGTACAGTCACGTTGATTGAATCCCGTTCATGTCGTCCGTCTTCTAGCTGTCGCGGTAATCTCTTTCGCGCGCTCTCGCATATTCCTTTAGTCAGAAGAAGTTAGACAGATAGCTATCTCACCGATGTCATCATCCAGTTTCAACTTTTCTCCGGGTTGCTATGTACTGTACGGCCACTTCCTGGGATCGAGCAGTACTGAACTCGCATTCGGCTGGCTTGGTCCAACATTAATGATCTCCAGTAATACACAGTAACTAACGCTGAGGGAGACGTCCAAATACTTCATCGCTGCGTGGTGAGTTGTGTCGTCAACGAGCTTTCCCAATGGACCAGCCAGCCGCGCTTTGTAACCTAGGCCCTAGGGAGAGGAAAAAGTTACTTTTCCAACCTCCAGAGGCATTCCTTCGCTTCCAAACCACAACCCAGTCTCTCACGATATCCTTAACAGCAATACAATACCCGTCTTTCCGTTCATATTCTTGTACTATAAGCTAGTTGTTTCGGCAATTCAATTGACGTCTTATCTGTCATGAAAGCTCGATCAGGCCTCCGAGCCTGGAGAGGCCTCTTACCAACTTCCAGATCTTCCCGGCCGACGTCGTCGATATGCTCCCAATGCCTCCTGCATACTCGAAATAGCCTCGTCTACGTCCCTCCGACACTCTCTTTTACATACCGCAGCTACCACCCGTCCCGTCGAAAAAACCAGCAGTCCGTCCTCTCTGCAGCCGTATCCGCCGCACAAAACATCATCTCCAAAACCATCCCCACAAACCCTCCGTCAGCGACAAGCTCTGTGACAGGAGGAATTTCGGACATCTCTGTCGACCCGCTGCGTATGGTCGCTAAGGAGTTGAAATTTCTCAAAAAGAATATTCGTCAGTTACTTGGGTCCGGGCACCCGCTTCTCGACAGAGTTGCAAAATACTATGCACGCAGCGAAGGAAAACAAGTACGACCGTTACTGGTCCTTCTGATGTCCCAAGCGACAGCCTTGACGCCGCGTTTCCCACAAGATAAACAAGCTCTGAGCACGGATGGGATTAACGCATCGATCAGTTCGCCGGCTATTCTCGCCGATACCAACCCGGACTATAACCTCTTGACGGCGCCGAGAGTGACGGAAAATGAACCGGCATTTAGCTTTGCGGAGGAGGGTGATGCGAATATCCTGCCTTCGCAGCGAAGACTGGCGGAGATCACGGAGCTAATCCACACTGCGTCGCTTTTGCACGACGATGTTATCGACAATGCGGTTACGCGTCGGTCGGCAACGTCCGCGAATCTTGAGTTTGGGAACAAGATGGCCGTGTTGGCTGGCGACTTCTTGCTCGGGCGCGCCTCTGTAGCTCTGGCCAGGTTGAGGGACCCCGAGGTCACGGAGTTGCTGGCCACCGTGATTGCCAATCTCGTGGAGGGCGAGTTCATGCAGTTGAAGAACACGGCGCAGGATGAGAGAAATCCGTCATGGACCGAGGATATCATATCTTATTATTTGCAAAAGACCTATCTCAAGTCTGCCAGTCTGATTAGTAAATCGTGCCGTGCTGCAGCGCTCTTGGGACAGAGTACGCCTGAAATCGTTGAGGCTGCTTACACATATGGGAGGAACCTTGGTCTGGCGTTTCAGTTGGTGGATGATATGCTGGACTACACCATAAGTGGTGAAGAGTTGGGCAAACCAGCTGGTGCAGATTTGGAGCTTGGTCTTGCAACTGCTCCATTGTTGTTTGCTTGGAGGTCCCACCCTGAGCTAGGCGCATTGGTAGGACGTAAATTCTGCCATGAGGGAGATGTGCAGTTGGTGAGTGAAAGATCTCCTCCTTGCACTAATCTGTAAATCATTGGTCATTGTCTACGTGTGCTCTATACTTTCGGAAAGCCTTTTTTTTTTCACCTTTCATCTCATCGTCACAGACCAGGCTAACTCTCTACCACTACACAGGCACGCCAAATAGTCACTCAGTCTGATGGCCTTGAACAAACACGTGCCTTGGCACAAGAATATGCAGACAAAGCCGTCGAAGCTATAAGCATTTTCCCCGACAGTGATGCCAAACGTGGCCTAATTGATATGTGTGAGAAGGTTATGACCAGAAGAAAATAGAAGGCAATTCCCTCGCGCTCATAATCTCAATCCAATGCTACGAGAGCGAACGCGAGTATCATTGATCTATGAGACAAAAAGAAGAAAGATCGCAAAGAGAGAAGATGAGAGAAAAATGAATAGAATTGGAGACCAAAAGCAAAGAAAAGATCATTTAGATTATTCAGTACCCTATCCGCTATCAGCATTGTCTTGTTCTATCCATGTCCCATTTCTCCATTCATGGCTGTTGCAGATAGATATCTCTGGTTGCTTGAGCCTTTGGTTGTTTTATTACTTTGGGCGTCATTGCAGCACTCTCAAGTGCTTGTTGGATCAGATCTGCTGCTTTGCATAGATTTCCGGCTGGCCATCTGCTTAGCCTTTGCTTTCATATCTCCAGATTCCTGTATGCTACTGTTTCCCATGTATGTGTCTGTGCTACTAATTTTTCTGTACAAAACCTGTTATTGAATCCAAGTCTCTTTTCTGTATCTGTTGGAGGAGAATTGGCATATGTGATAAATCTGCATTGATGCATTGATGCTTGTTTCATTTACAATATATAAATCCTGAATACAGGAATATGGAGAAAGAAAAGGCAAAGAACAGAACCATCACCTCTATGAAGTACTGAGAGACTGTCTAATAAACAATAAACAGTGTCTAAATCAACCGGAGAGCTCGTTTGGGATTACCCTGAAGGGCTCAACCCCTTGTATCTATATATAGTAAAGGCCATGGAACGAAGGTGTGAATATGCTATCACAACCCCTTTTTTTCAAATCGAGAGGTTCAGGTTTATCGATGAGACAGCAGACTATCATTAATCGCTCTCGTAATCCCGACCCATCCCGCTGACCCTCCATAGGTCCATTCGAAATGAAGTAGAGGGCGCATGATCATCTCGATTTGTATCGCCATCAACCAGACGGAGTCCTCCGGCACTCATGGGCTGCCTTCTCGGGCTCAGTGAAGGCCGGTTCCAAGTTTCCTTCAGCCTTGTATCATTTGGCGATGTCGGAGACAATCTCGAGTCGTTAGCAAAGTGACCCAGGTCACTCGGTTTAACTTTCAAAGTCAACTTCGTCTTGTATTGCTGTTGTTGTTGCTGCTGATATTGATGCTGACGTTCCCGCTCGTCGTCGTCATCGTCGTCATCGTCGTCATCCTCCTCCTCCTCCTCCTCTTCCTCGTGGTCATCTTCCTCTGCCCTTTGCCTGTCATATTCCGCAATGAGACTTCTGCAATACACAGCGGCCTGGCCCGTCAGCGCATAATCCGCCGGTACACTCCCCGAATAATTTTTCGCAACCGGCGGCGCACCCCACTCCACCAGCAATCTAAAAGCTTTCAGATTCCCCCAGGCACTCGCATAATGCAACGCCGTATTCCCCGCGTGATCGACCGCTGCGACATCAGCTCCATACTCCAGCAAGGTAGCCACGGTCTTCGTGTCTTCCGCAGACGTAGGATTCGACACAGCGCGAGGTCTCTGCTTTGGAGCCACGGCGATCGTGCTTTGCGGGGTGTTGCTGGGATTCGAGGTACGTGCCGCCAGCATCAATGGCGTGGCGCCCTTCCTATCCGGACGGTCGATTGTGTTTGGGAATGCGCTGCATAGGAAGTCGACGCATTCGGCGTGGGCGTTGGCAGCGGCTAGCTGGAGAGGCGTGGAGGAGTCGGTGTTGAGACTGATGCCGGGAGTCGAGCCGAAGCCTAGCTGAGACGAGTCCGGGTTGCACAGGTCATGGCCGAAATCAACGAGGAATTTCTAAATCAAAAACGCTATTGTAAGCCCAAGTCAATCCCCGTTGTTGGGGTGGGTGGGCTCACGATGATCTCAAGGTGGCCCAGGATGGCAGCGAGGTGCAAGGACGTATTGCTTTTATCTTCGTAGTCTGGGTTCTCCAGAAAGACCGGGTTATTCCTGACGATGCGCTTCACCAGGAAGACATCGTTCAGGAGAATCGCCCTTCGCAGGCGGATGGGAACAGGGAGCTGGACCCTAAGGTCGGCCGTCAGCAGTTGCATGACACAAAGACAGAGGAGACTTGCATTTCCTCTACATGGCCATCAAGAACAGCTGGGGTTAGTTAGCTGATATACCAGAATTAAATATTTACTGAATTGTTTTGGGTTGGATCGGGTGGTCGGTGCCATGGCACGGCATGCGAAGGTTCCCGTCACGCTTGTTCGAGGCGACGGCGAGGTGTTGGTGGTGACGACACGGAGTCGCAGTTTTTGAAATCAGCAACTAAGTAGCTATAGAATTACCATGACTTGACCAGCGGATACCTACAGCTCCAGCAGCTTCGTCCCTGAATACAAGCTCAACTCCACGGTCTCTACCCTCCGAACAATGCGCCTCGCCCATCTCCACCTCCCCAACCTCGTCCCCTTCACCCACGCTTCAAACCTCCAGCACATCCTCGTGTCGCGTCTCCTCGCACACAAAAAGCTCTCCTCTGCTCTCCCACCGCCGGATCCAACCATCCTCACCTTCACGCCTCATCCGGTCTACACCACCGGCCGACGACACCTCCCTGCTCCCTCCGACTCGCAAAATCCCACCCAACCGACATCTTCATCGCCATCACCCTGGCTGCCCGCTCCCCTCGAGCCCATACGGCACATCCTCACCTCCTCCCCTCCACTCGCAGAATACCATGCCACTCTACGAGGCGGCCAGACCACCTACCACGGCCCAGGCCAACTAGTCGCATATACAATTCTAGATCTACGCCGGCTACGGATCGGGCCGAGGGCACACATTCGCCTCCTAGAGGAGACGGTGCTGGATGTTCTGGCCGGCTACGGCGTGCAGGGGATGCTGAGTGAGGATCCTGGCGTTTGGGTTAGTTCGTCAGGCACGACGGCAGTGGATGCCGCGGCGGTGCCGAGGAAGATTGCTGCTGTGGGTGTGCACTTGCGGAGGTTTGTGAGTAGTTATGGGGTTGGGCTGAACGTCACTGAGGAACCCACGTGGTATCTTCGTCAAATTGTGGCGTGCGGCCTGGAGGGAAGAGATGCCACAAGCCTTGAGGGCCTCGGTGTTCATGTAAAAGGTGGAATGAATGAGACTGCGGATAAATTTGTCCAGTCATTCGTTGGAAGGGTGAATCAAGGGACAGCGAGCGGAGGCTCGGGTCCAAAGATAGATGAAGTATATAAAATAGAAGAGAAAGATGTGTTAGACTAGAAGTAAAGCTCCACCAAACATATTTGCGCGGCCCACCATTGGCATCTAGTTTCAGGTTTTTCGCAAGCCGCAACGAAAGTAAAGAGCCGGCTTTGAGACACAACGGAGATTCAGGGAGCATACGACAGTTTATGGTACATTTTCGGACAATGAGGTGGGAAAAGCTTGCCCACGGAGACTGAAGAGCAAAGGATTGACTCACTCTTGACAAAAAAAGCCCTCATCGTCGCATAAAAAACTGCACGGCTCATCGCCAGCAACGACAAATAGACATAAAGACGTCAAGTACTGATGATTCGCAAACTTCGATCAGAAAAGGATCGTCAAGGGTACAGTCGACAAAAAAGGGTATATACAAAAGTCGACTGTTGAAGTAAAACGCCAGCATGGCGGAAAATGGGGGAATTATCAGTATTCTTGTGAGGAAATGAACGGCTCGTATATTCGAAAGAGAAAAAGTATGCAACCCAATACATCAAGGATTCGGCCACCGGGAAAAAATAAAAGTACGTATGTTGGAAAGAGGGCGATGCGCAGTTGACGGTTACTGCGGATCGAACGAAACGAATGAGAAAACAATCAAGATTCGCGTATGAAGCGAAAGGTCGTGTATGGCTTTCCCCATAACGACTCACTGAATCACGCATTTCGGACCACTGTCTGATTTTGCCGGGCGGACAGTCATGGCAACCCTGGATGCCTCTGTAAAGGCTTCATTCACACCGCGGTTTCTCATTGCAGAGCATTCTGGCCGATGTCAGTGGATTACAATAGAAGGTCCGCTATCTGTACGTACCTAAGTATCTCAATGCGCCTATACGTTTGGCAACTTCAAGGCCTTCGGCATATGTGACCACATTCCGAGGCTCGGGAGTATCTTCCGTGGTCTCCTTTTCGTCCACTTCTTCTCGTAGATCACACTTTAATGCAACGAGCACGATTTTGGCCCCGGGGCAGTTTTCCGCAATTTCCGAGATCCATTTCGACTGCACATTCTCCAGGGAGTTTGGGCTATCAACCTGTTTACCAACGCCGATTAGCCAGTGACTTCTTCCAGGAAGCATACAAAAAGCAGTTTGTAAAATGTATCTCACGCTGAAGCAAAGCATTATCGCCTGAGTATCGTCGTAGGAAAGAGCCCGCAAGCGGTCAAATTCTTCCTGTCCAGCAGTGTCCCACAGGGATAATTCCAGTTGAAGTCCATCAACGAAGATATCTAGAGCAAAGTCATAAGCGCTCTCCCCAACTACTCTGTAGATTCTTGTGAGTGGGCATACCGTGAACGTAGTTTTCTAGATGAGACACAAATTAGTTAAGGGGCTCAGTAACAAGGAAACAAGCAAAAGAAATGGTAAACATACCAAACACAGTTGGCTCACTGTAGCAGCAAGTAGAGCTTGTTAACCTGGCTTCCACATAGATGCGGGAACAAGGAGCAATGAATCTTACTAGACAGTCGGGAAGAACCTATCCAAAGGTCAGCATTTCAATTTCCTTCTGGCAACTCCTAATCGCAATATCTGCACGCTGAAATAGAGGTAATCTCACCCTCTCGTAAACACATTCAGAAGCGAAGTCTTGCCGCATGCACCATCACCCCTAAGCCCATTGTTTCCATTGTCAGCGCATCCAACGATAACCCTTTTCTCACCCTAACTCCGAGTCGCAATCAAAACGAGATTGAGGGGATTTTTTCATTCGACTAACAAGAGCACGAGTTTCCTCCGCACAGCCTTTTCCCGCCCGCATAACGTGAAACCCGGCATCCTGAAACACACGCTTCCAGGACTGATTGACACGGAGGATTCGGGGGCTCGGACACGAGACGATTCAGGCCAACAGGAGGTGTGAGAAGATCGGAGTATGATATGATCCGATCCTAGAGCCTGACGAGCCTACAGCGGGCGTTTGGTTTCGTTTCGGCGTCGGCTTCAAGTATAGAGGTTGCGCTGGTTCGTTTGGGCACCGCAGGGATGATTGTCGTGGGCTGGGTGGCCTGTGGCGGACTATGAGGCACGTCGAGTGACGAGAAGAATAGGAGATGGTAGGATGAATCGAACAATGGAATCTTAATGACAGGAAGAAGTGTGAAAAAAGGTAGAGAGAAGAAAAGAGAAGAGAAGTAGGACGGGGAATTGAGGTGGAAGATGGAAACAGTTTTGGGGAGAATTGAGCAGGTGAGCAGGCAGGCGAGGGATGTCAAAGTGTCACTCTACCGTCAACCGCAAGTTCCTGTGCAGTTATTCAACATCACGACAGCGACTCTCCAGTGCATCCACAACAGATATATATTTATATTTACATATCTAGATAATCACCTGTTAGGCCCATATTTACTGTATGGCCTCCTTAAAGGGGCTTTTGGCAGAGTGAGTTGTCCAAACCGCATCGCCAGGTTACATACATCACCCACAAGGCTAGACCGGGAAGACGTGGACGGCCGCTGAGGAGGGGAACAATTGTTCTCGTCGGCTCTTTAGCCAGATTCTATTTTGAAACCATCGTCTCTGAAAAGACTGTTGTTGACTCCCGGGGTGCGGCCTGTCAACCCGAGGACAAGCGCTCACCACTTGGTTGTCCATGTCCTGATCTTGTTCGTTTGCCTGAATATGCACCATCGATCTTAGCAGAGAGACCCCGGCTTATATTGAACAAAGACAAAGAGCCTGGCACTCGTCTATCGGAGCGACATACAAACAAAAAGAAACTCGTCGTTTTGCAATAAACGCAATAGGGGTATACCATTCAGTGTTCCGAATACCAGCAAACAGGCCGTGAAGGCCACATCCATGCCCAATATGATCTTGCAACAATGATAAAGTCCTGGCTGAATGCAAGCCAAAGATGTAGATGCAGGTACCCAAAAAGCCGGCCAACGCCTCCCAACACCACATTCGCAAGTAAGCACAATAGAAAAAAACAAACTTCCAGACGTCATAATACATCACATTAGTACTCTTTTTCTATATTCCGTTTTCCCCGGCGCAGTCTATCGCCCAAATCAAGGTCACCGGCACGGCGGTTCAGTCCGTTAACAAAGGCTCCTTTTCCGCCATACTTGCTTGACTCCGCCCGAGATGCCTCTTCTGCTTCTTGTTGTGCTTTATCACGGGCTTCAGCAGCATTTAGGCGTGAAGCACGCGTTTGGTGGAGCTCCTCCGCATTCTGTTGCATGGCGGCCAACCGAGCTGCTCTATCTTCATCTTTAAATGACTGGCGGGGTCTTTCGCTTGCCTCTTCCCGATGGTTTGGAGGCGAAGGTCGTCGGGAGCGGTGGTATCTCTCCTCCCTTGAATGCAAAGGCCCAGCTCTCAAATTGTGGTATGATCTTCCTTCCTGTGGCCGTGGCGAATGTGACCGACGCCTTCGATAAGGAGATGGAGATCGACGAGACTTATGGGAGGGACTCGCGGTTCGTAATCTAGATCTCGAGCGGCTGTCCGACCGGTGGCGCCTATGCCGATGACTACCACGCCTGTCATCCTCATCGTGTCTTCTTGATCTCCTTGAGTGACGGTCTTCATCGTCCCGATGACGATGCCTTCGATGTTTGCCTTCTTTCTCCGCGCTTCGCTTTTCGCGCGACTCAATTCCCGCTGCCTTCAAGAGCTCTCTTCGTCGCACGGGATCATTCATCATTGCCTCATATGCTGCCTGCTCCTGTTTCTTTATCGCCAGCATGGGATCTTCACGTACTTTCGCAGCGATATCTTTCGCAGTGTTAACATTCTGCAAAGCCATGAAAGAACTCTCCCCAGATGACTTCTCCAATTTGGAATTTTCATTCCCTTTGATCAAACCATCGATCCGCCGTCTCCCAAGTAGATAGCCCTCCATCTCTTCTGTCGTTCCAGCCTGGCCAGCAGCAGGGCCGGAGTACATCCAATCGACTCGGTTCAGTCGCTTCTTCCCACCGGCAGCTTCCTGCATTTCCTGCAACTCTTGTATCTGCCTCTCCTCCGCCCGCTCCCTCACCATCTGGTCGATGCGTTTGCGCTCTTCGAGAGCTTTCTTCTGTTCCAGCCATACTCGCTCCTGGTTTTTGAGCAGGACTGGATTCCAGCTCTTCTTCAAATTAAGATCACCACCCATCTTGAGGATTCCGCTTTGATGTCTGAAGGCTGCTTTCAACTGCGCTGGAGAGAATGGAAGACAAAGCTGAGAGGGCGGCGAGTGGCTTCCAAGTGCTGCTCTGCTTATGTAACCGGTTGTGGCTGGAGTATGCGCTAAGGCGTTGAAAGTTTAGCGTATCCGCCACGCCAAGCCCCCCTCATGTCATCACGAATCAGGCAGTTTGGAGCTCAATCAACAGCAGCCAGCAAGCAAGCACGACGCTCAACTCTCATATTGCGAGCCCTGTGGTCATCGGCTCTTTTCATTCTTGGGGTCAAGGAAGAATTGGTATCTCTGTGAAGACAACTGCTGTCATCCCGCCAACATGTCTGACGACGACGATTTTATGCAAGAGTCGGACCAGGAAGAGTGCGTATACTTCTGATAATGAAATCGTGCTGATCACGGTGCTAACCAAGCTGCTTTCAGGTACGATTTTGAATATGAAGATGCAGACGACGATGAGTCGGGCGATATTGGAATTGAGAATAAATACTACAACGCAAAACAGATAAAAGGAGACAATCCCGATGAGGCCATCGAAGAGTTTCTGGGTGTTCCTCTATTGGAGCAAGACAAAGGCGATTGGTATGCTTCGTCCAGATCGCCTGTGAGACAGGCGCTGATTAATGGATAGGGGATTTAAAGGATTGAAACAAGCCATAAAATTGGAATATAAGCTGGGTCGATATGACGACGTGAGTTTTGCAGAGCCTGCACCATTATCTGCAATAACGGAACACTCACTGTTTTCTGTTCTAGGCTGTTGAACATTATCGGGAGCTCCTTACATATGTCAAAGCAGCTGTCACGAGGAATTACTCCGAGAAATCAATCAACAATATGCTGGACTACATCGAAAAGGGCGCCGAAGATGAGAAAGCCTACCACTGCATGGAGAAGTTCTATTCCTTGACGTTAAACTCCTTCCAGAGCACCAATAACGAGCGGCTCTGGTTAAAGACGAATATCAAGTTGGCAAGGCTATGGTTAGATCGGAAAGAGTATGGGCAGTTGAGCAAGAAAGTTCGGGAATTACACAAGGCGTGCCAGCGGCCGGACGGATCAGATGACCCTGCAAAGGGAACATACTCGCTGGAAGTCTATGCCCTAGAAATACAAATGTATGCGAATACTAAAAACAACAAGAGGCTGAAGGCACTGTATCAGAAAGCTTTGAAAGTCCGATCCGCAGTACCACACCCCAAGATCATGGGCGTCATCCGTGAATGTGGAGGTAAAATGCACATGAGCGAAGAAAACTGGAAGGAAGCCCAGAGCGATTTTTTCGAATCCTTCCGAAACTATGATGAAGCCGGGTCTATGCAACGGATCCAAGTGCTAAAATATCTTGTCCTTACCACCATGTTAATGAAATCTGACATCAACCCGTTCGACTCCCAAGAAACAAAGCCATACAAAAACGATCCAAGAATATCTGCAATGACCGACCTCGTTGACGCCTTCCAACGAGACGATATCCACGCCTACGAAGACATACTTAGCAAGAACAAAGATCTGCTGGCTGACCCCTTTATTGCCGAAAACATCGACGAAGTTAGCCGCACCATGCGTACCAAGGCCGTCCTCAAACTAATCGCCCCCTACCACCGATTCTCGCTTTCCTTTGTCTCAAAACAACTCAAAATATCCGTTCCCGAAGTTCAAGAGATTCTGTCTTACCTCGTTCTAGACGGTAAGCTGCAGGACGCGAAAATAGACGAAGTAGACGGCACTGTGGACATTGAACGGCAGCATGATTCTGAGAGATTAACAGCTCTCAACACGTGGGTGCGTGAGTTGAATAAACTGTGGGCTACGGTGCTCACCCAAGGGGACGGATTTAGGGCTGAGGAGGGCGGACGCATGTTGAGCTCTCTGCTGGGCTTTGGAGTAGGTCCCGGGGTGCCAAATATTGGGGCATTTAGGGCGTTTGGTCGGGGACCACACCAGGGGCGGATGAAGCACGCAGGCATGAAAGGGAAAGCCGCAGGAAGGGGACATCGGTAATTCCGAGATCAAAGGGAACTTTTCATGCACCAGAGCCTATTAGGATGCAGAATCAGTCTACATCATACATGGCAGACACCATGCATCTTTCATCCGCCTTCTGTGCTTTCTTTTTTCTTTCCCCCGCAAGCCGTATTTCTCAAAATCCAATATCCCTCGTCATGCAAGACATTTTCTGCAAGTGTCACGAATCTCGGTTTCTCGGGCTTTGCTCAACAATCTTCCAATCACCACCGAACCTTTCTGTACAGTCGTACCTATGTACGTGTTGCCTCTAATGCAGTTTGCTCATCCCTTCTTCTCCTCCTCTTTCCCCCCACCCCCTTCGCCTGCCGACAACGCAGTCAATAGCGAGATATCGTGCAACGCGCAACCTGGGCCGGTCCAGCCCGCTACCACTTTCCATGTTTTCTGTCTTACGCAAATCCCGAGTGTCACCTGTCTCTTTATTTTCCTGTTCCTAGCGAGCTACCCGCCGCTGGCGCGCTCGCCTCCGATTTCCCAACGGGGGCGGTGGTGTGGTACGTTTGTGAAGATAATGCATGTAGATCTTCCCAGACGCCTTATCTGCGCCGAACATTCCGCTGCATATATGTATGTATGTATGTACATACGTACGTACATACATACGTTGTGTACAGGATTGACGTTGCAGCAAACAGTCTAACTAGCTTCATATTGTGCTCTGCAGATCTGTAAGCCTTGATGGATGGGGATCTTTGTTGTATTCCTCATGTTCGAGCTGTCGAACATTGTCCTCAAACTCTTTCTTTTTTTTCCTCTCTGCTTTGGGATAATTACTGCATGCTGGAAAATTAAAAACATGCAGATCCATGGTGCAATCCCCACCCTTGTAGGTATTGAAGCTGGGAAAGCTGAAAGGCAGCGTTTTTTCCAAGGGTTCAGTAAACTTCCAGTGAAGTGATACAGGGCTCATGAAGTTGTAGGTGGTGCAAGGTTTGTAATGATATGGTAAACAAAAGTGTACAGGTACAATTTCTGTGAACAGGATGTCACAAGCATTCTTAGCAACTGTAGGTACCTCATCCACTCAATCTGAACTGATTCGGGTAATCAAGTCAAAAGAGTATGCTGGGCCAAGCATAGCATAATGCTGTAGATACTTTGCCACTTCATTGTGACCTGTGAGAAAGTGCATACATACATCATTATGTGCGGTAGATATATCACAAGAGGCTGGTTTCCGCAGCAAACAAGGAAAGACGCAGAAAAGAAGAAGAAATAGTGTAAGTTCTTCAGGTTGGGGTGAGGTATCTTTCCCAAAAGGATGATCCATCTGCTTCCTTTTGCTCCACGTATGTACATACATACAAAGACTCCCTTGCTTGCATCCTGCTTCAGCTGCGTTGATACACAAGTCTGAATCAAGGTCTGGAAGTTCAGATCACGTATACACAAGGAAGTGGGTATACCATATGTGTACGGAGTACCCGGGTATCTTTTGTTTGCAACTCAACACCAAGCATGGATGCTTGAAGCATTCAATGCTCTAAGAAGAAGTAACAGTGTCCGGCTGGCGTTGCCATGGCCATGTTTCTATTGTATGTCTTCAACAAGACTACCACACCGACTGGGTATACTCGTCACCCAGCCGTAATCTGCTCATGCTGTGTAACAAAACATCATTTTGTCTGGGCCCTTTCAGTTCATATCAGCCAAAATCATAAGGACCAGTACATATGAATGCGCTGTGAAACATCAACTGAGCACCAGACGGAGCCCAGTGAGGCATTGTAATTCAACATTACATGTGTGCTTCTTGCTCGACTGCATGGATCGGAACCGGCCTCGCCTACACGGCGTAATCTATCTCAGCAAGATAACAATATCGAATCCCTCATCTTGAGCGCAGTGCATACAGAAGTACTGGACGTACGTACACCACAATGCTTTACTTACCGATAAGGCATGGGAATGCGTCTTTGGATACTGTTCCCGGCCGTTTAATATGCTGAAGTTGATTTCATAGTACAGAGTAGTCCCACAAACCTCAAAGGCTACCGACTGTGCAACAATTAACTGTGACACAAGCCATGTAGCAGTTTCGATCAAGCGGGGAAGAGGCTCTCGCACGAAGGAGAAAGACAAGTAAGCGCCGAGTCGGTAATCGACAAATAGTCCGATGACTATACAAAGCAGGCGCAGAAACTGATAGTGAGCCGTAATTCATGCATTGTGGACAGTGCAGTTCTGCGAGTAACCTTTCCGCTCCTTTCATGCCGAGAAAAAGCCTGCAGAATGGAGCAAACAAGTATTCTGAGTGCAAGCTCGCCAGCTCGACGCCAATCAGGCGCATTACCAATTGTTAGTGGCGTAGACTCTCCGGGACAGTTTGAACGCCTGAATTTTGTGCCCCAATCAATGCACTGCCTGAACGAGGAGACATTCCGTCAAACCATGGAATTACAATTCCAAGGGGCGTTGGATTTCCATGCGCTGCGAGAAACATGGCTAGAATGAAGCCCTACAGTCGAATAAAAATTAGCAATGGAATCCCAGGACTAGTAGCTGAAGGGTGGTGAAAGTCGGACATGTGAGAATGCTGCGGATGTATGCACAGTATGGCAGACGCGAATTCGACCAGTACTCGTTCGGACTGTGAAGTACACACAACCCCACAATTAGGATGTTGCTGCGGAGTAGTGCTCAGAACTAGTTAGCTTGAAATCCAGGCATCTGCAAGGATTGCGCAGGGAAACCAGCGCTTGCTAGGCGCCCGGAAAACAATGAAAGGCGACGGACGGTAAGGGGTCTGTAAGCGGACTTGGGCCCTTTTTCGGGCAGCACCGAACGAAACGGAGGTTTCTCAGAATCGGCTTGCTGCTTTTCTGCTTTCAAGGAAATAAGGGCGCAGCAATAACCAGGATACTCAACAGCTCGTGACGAAGTATAGACCTGCGTAACTGTTGCAGGACGGGTGTTTGAGAACACCTTATCCTTGCACGATGGACTCAACTGAATGCCATATGATTGAAACGGGTGTACAGCATCATCGCTCGCTTTTCCATTGTTTTACTCTGTATGTACGACGCCTTTTCCCAAATCTTCGCACAGAACAACCGCTGTCGCTGCCCGTAAGAAATCAGACGGTCAGGCCGCCGTAATCAGGTACGAGCCCTGAGCCTAGGTAGGAGAAAGACAAGTATCGAATGCGTCGCACTCAATCCTTCACCGCCGTCTATTGAGCAGTGGTAGCAACAAGACAACCAGTAGACATTACGGACTGACGACGGTTGGCGAACGGTATGTCCATCGTAAGAAGCATGTCCTTGGCAGCTTTGGGCCCAATGCACGCCGTGTACGGAACATAGTGAGGAGATTTTTTATTTCGGTTCGTGGCGGAGATTTGGGCACCTTTCGTAGGCTGTTCGCTGCATGTCAAGCTTCGTCTCGGCGGCGCTGCAACAAGATAATCCTTGCGATTGGTAGCCAGAAGACTTCGCATTTGTATTTTCCTTTTTTTATTCCCTTTCTCCTCTCTCGCCTTTCTCTCATTGGGGCTCTGATGGCGCATTAGTTCTTCGAGGAGCCGTACCAGCATAACGACATATACCCAGAGGCACGATAATCATACCCACAGGCAAGTCGTAGCTAGCTGCTGGGGGGAAGACGGGTCTGATCCCGTTAGTTAGTTGACTCCTCGCCAAACCGCCGCCCCTCGTCAACTGCATCCTGCATGCACCGAGCAATCAGAGCTCAGATGCTGTTTGGTTTTGTGCTCCGTTGCCGACCCGCTGGCCTGGACAAACAGGTCAAGTTGCCGGCAGCTGCTGTCTGTCTCCTTCTTGGCGGGATCTGTCACTGTCGCTGTCAAGTATTAGTTAGTTGACTAGTTAGTGTGTGAAGGAGGAGAAAGGGAAATGGGTCGCGAGGCACGGCTGGCTGCGAGGCTCGTCGTCGAAAGTGAACTAAATCAGCCCACAAAATCCGACTAGAAAGAGTGCTCAACCACCCTTTGGATGTACGACCTCCCCCAGTTTGCGATCTTCACGCCGATTTGATCGATAATACTGTATTTATTTCGTGAAGCCGTTTGTTCGGACGGTTACGAGGCTGTTACCCGTGGTTAGCCCTCTGATCACTTCCCAGGGAAACGCTGCTGTGGCCATGATCTCAACCTGCAGTCGAGCAAGAACAACAACGACAGCAACAACGGGTCACAGCATCAGACACGCGGAATCTCCATAGCCTTCAAACTGCGTCGGTACCACTCGCATCGGCTTTGATAATTAATCTGCTCGGAAGGGCTTAGAAGTACGTATCCCATTTCTTGATTGCCGTCGACGCTCTTTGCTTTTGTTTGTCTTGCACGCCTTCACGTCCAGTCTTTGTCTCGGTTTCTTAAACGGCTCCGAGCTGTCATTTTTGGCTTCTTATAAGAGTGTGCCCTCTCGCCCAGTGTTCTGTCTGTGGAATAGTTGCCTGTATGCTGTTGTCGTCGACATCGCTGGTGGACTCTATCGTCTCGCATCTGCGCAAACAGGAAGAGAAGCCATGACGTCCCCTATGTATTCTGCTTTGGATCCGTTCAATGACCCCTTTACTCAGCTTTACACCTTTGAAGATTCTCATTTCGCCTATCTACTAAGCTCACAAGCATATGCAGGCTTTCCCAGATCGCTTGCGGAGCTTCATCCTCCCTACGTATATCCAGACTACTTCGAAGAACCTGACGCGAGCGTGATCATGAGCACTCTTCCTCCAACCGCCGACATGGAGCAGTTCCAGGCGCTCTCCAACGAATACGAACCAGACATTCAAGTAAGTAACCCGCACGCTCAGCCAGTTCCTGGCGTTCGGAATTGACATTCCTAATGCGAGCTAGGGTCCTCTCGTTGGCCCCAAGCAATCGACGGATGCGATTGTCAGCGAGTATGCGCGAGGACATCCGATATATGTTGCAAAGACATCGGTACGTTACCACAAGCTGTGAAGCTGCTCTGTTGGCCTCCTGGGCCTAACCGAGAAACAGGCCCTTGCCGCTACACATTCTCACTACCGGATCATGAAAGGGGATGGCAACTGCGGTTGGAGAGGTACGAAACTAGTGATATCATGGCATGGTCAATGATTTTCAAGGCTTACAATTGAACTAGCTGTCGCATTCGGCTATTTCGAGAATCTTCTGCACTCGCGTGACTTGAACAAGGTGGCCCGAGAAATCGCCAGGATCAAGAGCTTCAACAATTTGCTGAACTCAGTTGGCCACCAAGAAGATCTGTATGAGATGTTTGTTGACGCTAGTCTGGATCTTTTAGAGGCAATTGTGAAGGCCATTGAAACCGGCGATTACGACGATACCTTTCTACTGAACGCGTTCAACGCGGAATACAATTCAACTTCCATTGTTCAGCATTTTAGGGTTCGTTTCTTGACAAAGACAACCTGTCCGACCTCTTTGACTAAGTTGTGTATAGTTGATGACGAGCGCCTGGATGAAACTGAACAGCGACAAGTATCAGTCCTTTCTGCCTGAGCCTCTAACGCAGTACTGCGAGAGAATAATCGAGACAGTGAAAACCGAAATCGACGAGATTGGCCTTCAAGGTCTAGTGGACGGTGTCATCGCAGGATCGGGCTTTGCTGTTCAAATTGCCTACCTGGACAGGAGCGAGGGCGATGAGGTTAACGTCCATATTCTCACGGCGGACCATGCTCACCCGGCCACTATCAGGCTCCTTTATCGACCGTAAGCGTTTGCACTCCCTCTACCTTTGACTTCATCTAACCCACCAATTCTCAAGGGGCCACTACGATCTCCTTTACCCGACAGAACCAACAAGCTCACACCCGGGAGTCCCAGTTAATTACCAGATCGGTGTCTTGTACACCCTTCCCCCTTGGTTTCCCAACGGACTACCATTTGAAATCAGCCCATCTTTGATGTCAGTTCCGGCGCTTTCGCTTGAGACGGAAGATGTCACTCCGTCTGTAGCACCACTTCCTCCGTCGCCGTTTAATTTACCTATGGACGCGGGCTCTCCGTTTCATGCACCGATGGCGCCGACTTCTCCTCGCTCGTTCAATCATCCAAACCCGCATTGCTTGCCGGTCAATCCTCTGCCACTTCCCCCTGATAGGTCGAACGAGTTGCCAATCCGGATGAATCCTCTGGTCCGTGAGCCGATGAATAGTATCCCTTTGACCTCTATCCCTTTCCGAAAGTAAGTAGCTAGTGATACCGCAATAGTAGTTCATTTATATACTTACCAATTCGCAGCTCTCAGCATAACCAGGCCCATTTCCAGAACCCAGACTTCCAGCCATCGCAGTGGGACTATACCAAGGAGTACAAATAGCCATACTCCTGACATGACAATGTCACACACAAGCGATGTAAACCACATAACGTGACACGACCCTTTCATTCTGTTCTTACAGCGACCCAATTTCGGCTTTTCTCTTTTTCTTTTTTATTGACGACAGACTGCCGTTTATCGGATGCTACTGCCCAATCCCCTCCGCAGCAGGGCTGCCCAGCTTCGCCTGTGAAGTTCCATGACCACTAATGTCCTCTAGCACTACTTTTTTCATCTCTTTCTCTCAAGTGAATGCGATTGTGCCGCATTGCTCATCTCGGTCTTAGTTTGATACTGAAGGCCTACTCTCTCCTGATTCAGACGGCAGAGGTTCAAATGATCAGTCCTTCTCTTTAGACAACTAGTGTGTTTTTCTTGCGATTCTTTATCAAAATCATAATGGACATTGATTTGTTAACTGCTAAGCAATGTTTTTACTTACACTTTCGGTAGCCCAAAGTCTCCTTTTTCGTTTGTTTCTCAAGGAATAATGATACATCCCAACTCTAGCATTTTTAAGTCCGAGTTCATTCATACGTGTTCTTGTGCTCTGTGACTGGTGTGCATATTGCCAGTAAACAGTCGGTTGTCCAACGTGAATGGATAGACAGGTAGGTACGGAGTAGGTAGGTACAGTATATACCGTGGCACAAATCAAATGGCGCTTTTCAAGGCCAAACTTTTGGTTTCCTCCAAACATGGTTGAAAATAAATAATATACATACATATGTGTGCAATGCAATGCAGCCTCAATGTTCCCACGATTACAATAGGACAATTTCGGGTCCAAAGCCAAGAGTGATATTGAGTACATTCCCAATGTTCGGGACAGATGGAATGAATCCCAGTGGCCCAGTTTTTTTTTTTCTTCTTTTCTTTTTCAAAAAGAGCTCATTAGTCCCCAGAGAATGAATGTCTTTATGATGACAATATGCCATTCGGCATCGTCTGTCCCTCTAGGATCTGCCGCTCCTCTGCCTCGGATACCACAGCCCAATCACGCACCCCGCCCTTCCAATCAGCAATCCGACCCTCTTTCACTTGAACAGTCACCACTCTCACTTCATCATCCACAACGGGGACGTCTGCCTCCTCCTGCCCGCCTTCGGACGCACGCGCGCCAAAAAGGCCCAATTCAGCCGAGTCCGAGGCGAAGGTGTTGTTCTCCAGATGCTGTTCCTTGCACCACTTTTCCTCCTCGGTGTCTTCTTCGAGGAAGCGAGCGGAGCCGATGATGGTGGTGCTGATGCTGCTCATGGCGCTGGTGTTGATGTTTAGGAGGAGGGTGGCGAGGCTTGACTGGGTGGCTTCTGGGGGTGGGGAGCCGTCGCGGGCGAGGTCGCGGGTGCGGGTTGGTGGGCGGTGGGAGACCCAGTCATGTACGAGGAGGGAGACGCGTGGATTAGAGAGGAGGTTGAGGGTCTTTTTGGAGGAAGGGTTGGTGGTCATTATGATTGTTGGGTGGGGGGAGAAGGGAGTGTTGGGCAGGTAGGTGTAGGACATTAGGGAGATGTGCGGGGTGAGGTTGTCGCATGTTGCGAGATGGAGCTGCGTGGGTGATTTTTGAATTAGCTGTGGTTATGCTTGTGAGACTTGATATGTAGCTGTGATGCGTACAAATCTAGAATTCTTGAGGCAGGATACTACTTCGGGAGGGAGGGTGGTGGAATAGTGCGGGTGTGTAGTGGTTGCGGAGGGTTCGTAGCTGAGAGGAGGGTTGTGAGAGGCCATATTTGCACATCAATCACTGTGTAGCAGGCTATATCTCACTCAAACAGTAGCCTAATGAGCTGCTTGAAGCTGTTGATGCGATGATGAGCGTGTCTTTGATGCCAGTCACATGACGCTGTGGCTGGAGATCGACGTCATTAGCTTGTCACGTGCGAGACTAGTCCATAAGCGGCATGGCTGGTGTGGCCTCGAGACTGGTTTTCCCCGCATTTTCCGTCGGGGAAGGACTTGTGGCTTGGTTCTCCTCTTTCACGGTTCGTCTCTTCATCGTGTGCGTTCTTTTGTTGGAAGACCGACTCTGTACGCTGCCAAAGTAGCTTTCTCTCCCACCGCAGGCTGGCTAAATACTTAACCATCTCGTTGCCGATTCGCAACCCTCCCACTCTCTTTTGCTTCTTCTGCAATTGCTCTCTGTGCTTCTTGTCTGACTGTCTGTAGTAGCATTGGCTGTCTGTTCTCCCTTCAATCCTTGTCATTCTGATTGAAACTGAACTACCTGCCCTTCTGCCCGTTCCCCTGTTTCTTCACGTTCCCTACTCAGTACTTCACCTGTCGTTGCCCCTCACTTTTGCTGTCGCATGTGTCACTACTTCTCTTAGCGATACCTGGGGCACGTCGTCAACTGGCCTAGCTCTGCTTCACGCCGTCCACCTCACTTTATCTCTCCTCTTGTTGTTTCTCCCTCTTCTGTCGTGTTTCAATCCTCCATCTTCTGTTGTGTTCATTCTTCATTTCTCCCCTCATTCCTGGCTGTTCAGTCTGCATCTTCTCTTTTCCGTCTCATCTACCCATTCTTCATACTCTTCCAGCAACCTGTTGCAATACCACATCCATCATGATGGCAGCGCGTCTTCTCCGGTCCAGCACCTCCGTCTCCCTTGTATCCCGCTCCTTTACCACCTCGTCCGCTCGTTTCAGAGCTCCGTCTATCAGAGAAGTCACCCCAGACAATGCTGCTACATTCAATGCGCGTCAGAAGGAGTTTCGTGACAACCTTGAAGCTGCACGGAAGAGAAAGCTAGAGCAAGAGAGTCAGTCGGTTGATAGTTCTGTTTTTTCTCCTTCTTCTTCTTCTGTTTCTACGGATTCCTCTGCTTCTATTACTCCTGACGCGAGCAATGGAGCAACCGTCCGTCCTGTCGTTGATGCTGCCGAACGTTTGGATGGCCAGGCCTTGGGCTCACTTTCTACTCACCGGAGCTTAGGAGAAAAACGTCAGTCGGAGCTTAACGGTCAACCCACAAAGCGTGGTCCGCTCTCCAGCCTTATCTACGGAACCAAAGAAGGTCAGCAGCTGGACAGAGATATTGAGAGATCGTTCTCCGAAGTGCTCGCGCGCGGCAAATATGTTCATTCGATCGTTTTCCACAAGGTCAAGCCTGACAAGGTGGACGAATACGTGGAGCTCGTAGGCGAATGGTACCCCAAAATGGCGGCTCTCGAGGAAAATCGCGTGAACCTTGTCGGAAGCTGGCGTACTCAGGTTGGAGACAACGATACATTTGGTATGGTGTTTCCCACTTCGATAGTTACTTCAAGACCTTTTGCTAACATATGGTATTTTCACTAGTTCACATTTGGGAATACCAGCGCTACACCGGATACCATGCGTCCCTCCATAACATCTCGAAGCACCCCGATTTTGCCAAGTTTGACCGCCACCTTAAATCTTTGATTGACACTAAGAACACTTCTCTGATGCAAGAATTCTCTTTCTGGCCTACCACCCCACCTCGACGTCTCGGCGGCATTTTTGAGCTTCGTTCATATACTCTGCACCCGGGAAATCTGTTGGAGTGGGAGAGCCATTGGCGCAAGGGGCTGGCAGCTAGACGAGTGGTCATGGAAGGGGTGGGAGCATGGTTTGTGCAAATTGGCGACCTCAACACGGTGCACCACTTTTGGCAGTTTGCGGACCTTGAGGAGCGCAAGAAGAGACGCGAGGAATCCTGGAACATCGAGGGTTGGGCCGACACGGTGCACAAGACGGTTCCGTTGATCCAGACGATGAAGAGCCGTATCCTCATTCCCATGCCGTGGAGCCCAGTGGGGTAGGCAGTTCCCGGCGCTTGCTTCGGCTACGACGAATTCAACGGCAAACCTCGAGCACGTGACGACATATCGTTGGGGAGGCGAATGGAATTTTATTGTCTACAGGGAAATTTCTGAAGATTTGACGGTGGGAAATCAAGCATGGAAGGATTCGATAGGTCATAAAGTCATATGTGCATGCATCAGGGGAGAGAAACATGGGAGCTATTCCCGTTCTCTAGAGTCTGGACACAGCGATGACTCGGCGGGCTGCGAAGGTATTCCGACTCTCATGCAGATAGTTACATAACTACACATACATAGCATACGTGTGACGTGCAGAGACACTCGGAATAAACAGCTCTTTCCAGAAATGAATCAACAAGCAGTACTCCGTAGTAATTATTGCCTATCAAGGGTATTTGTTTACAGTGTTGAACGTGCTTTCCCAGTATTTGTCTTTTTATGTTCCTGGGTGGATCACCCGAGCCCGGAACCAGCCAATGAGGGGCCGCCATCCAGGGAATTCAACGTTTCTTGACGTTCACAAGCAAAAAGACGGAAAAAGTTGGGAGTTGAAGGAGCCCTAGAGAGAGAAGACCGAAAAGGGAAGAAGAGAGTCAGCCTCATCTCCGCCATCAGCTCTTGTTAGTCAGTCGGTCAGTCTGTAGGAGGGGCCATTTATATTACCTTTTTGAGCACAGTAGGACATCACCTCTAACAGCTACCCCTCCGAACACTACAGACATCACGACAAATCTCTTCTCTGTCATTTTCTCTCTCTTTCTCTTCTGTTGTTCCTTGTCTGCACTGTACTCTATCACGTCTCATTTACTATCACATTCTATACCCTTCATCTATCCCTGAAAAACAACAGAGAAGCCAAATATCAACACACCTGCAACCCGTGCAGTCAACCAGCACTGCTCTACGGGCTCGACCGTCTTATCTGCCCACCATGGTGTATATTCGGCAATGGAATCTCGAGGCCTTGCGCCGGTACAAGTACTCTGGTGTGGACAAGTCGCTTGTCTCGCGGTATATCATGAAGCCGTTTTATACACATGTGGTCATCAAGTGTTTCCCAATGTCAATGGCGTAAGTGCACGAACCATCATCATTCCTCCCCCTTTCCATACCAAGCCCTTCAAAGGTGCCAGGGGCCCTAGCTCGAGTCTTGGTCCGGTAGCTGTTATTGAGAAGATGTCATGTCTAACTGAGCTGCATGCTTTTTGCGAGCTGGTCTTAGGCCGAATCTTGTAAGTGCATAGAGCTTCGCGAGTAGAACGGTACGGGGAGTAGAGAGGATACGTGGAAACTGACTGCCCTATCTGCAGATTACATTGACCGGTTTCTCATTCGTGATCTTCAACTTTCTCACTTTGCTATGGTATAATCCTGGCTTGGACACCGATTGCCCGCCTTGGGTGTATTTCAGTTGGGCTATCGGACTATTCTTATATCAGACATTCGATGCTGTGGATGGGACCCAAGCGTACGTAGTGTCTTACAGTTGTATCATGACTATCTCTTGCTGACACCAGTACTTTAGCCGGAGAACACGTCAGAGTGGACCGCTGGGAGAGCTTTTTGATCATGGTAAACCTCGATACTTCTTCCTTTTTGCAACAGGGGCTCACCGCGAATCTCTTATCTTTCTGCAGGAGTTGATGCATGCAATACTGCCTTGGAAGTTCTCATTTTTGCGGGTACAATGAATCTAGGTCAGACCTGGTTGACTGTTTTGGCACTATTCGGCGGTGAGTTGTCCAGTTCATATTCTTCAGACACATCGTGACGCCTATTTTGCTAATACACTGTAGCTGTGCTTACTTTCTATGTCCAAACATGGGATGAATACTACACCCAAGTTCTGACCCTAGGCATAATTTCCGGTCCCGTGGAGGGCATCCTGACGCTTTGCGTCGTCTACATGTTTACCGGCATCAAAGGAGGTGGCAGCTTCTGGCACAAACCCATGTTGCCAACCATGGGCATCCCCCAATTTGCCTTGGTCTCAGATCACGTCTACAACCTCCCATTCACTTCCTGGTACATCTTCTACGGCGGACTCGTCCTCTTATTCAGCACCGTTGCTAGCGTTACGAACGTTCTTGATGTTCGACGGAAGCGTGGTCTGAGCACTGTTAAGCCGCTTCTTGGTCTTCTCCCTATCACTGCTGCATGGGTGCTTATTGCTTCGTATTTGCACCTTCACCCAACGATTCTGAATCACCACCTTATTCCATTTGCTTTGTTTATCGGCATCATCAATGCTTATTCGGTAGGTCGAATGATCGTCGCCCATCTCGTGAAAGCGGATTTTCCGTATCAGAATTTCCTCTTGCTCCCGCTTCTTTTTGCAGTCTTTGATAGCGCAGCACCCAAGATGGGATTGCCGTGGCCTGGGTACCTTGGTGACGGCACTAATCAAGTTGCATTTGTATTCGGCTGTTTGGGATTCGGATTGGGTGTTTATGGCAGCTTCGTGGTAAACTCTTCCCTCCGGTTATTGGATTGATTGCTCTTGGTGTTTTAAGCAATAGCTGACAAGGTGTAGTACGACGTGATCACTACGATTTGCGACTACCTGGACATCTGGTGCTTGACGATTAAGCATCCATTCAATGAGAAAACAGAGGAACTGAACTCTACCAAAGACAAAAGCGCGTAGTAGATGCCAGCACTGGTGTCGGCTTCGCAAGGGTATATCTATCGTGAAAATGGGGTGACAGAAAATTCGTGTTTGGAATGCAGACAGTAGCTGATTGCTACTGAAAAGTTTGGAGTGTTGAAAATACGTAACCAACGAGTGTACGGAGTACGATGAGGCAGATACCCGTTATCCATGAGATAACACTGCCAGGACTGCATTGCCATCAATTCAGTTCTGCTTTTTATCCGGATTATTTGATACCACACAGCATTGTTTATAACCCAATGTAGACCCGTCGTCCATTTTTGTGCTTCTGTTGCATTGTCAGTTTTCAAAATCTTTTATTCACCTGCTGTTATTAATACTTATTATTGATCTTGAGTTGGCGGTTCTGGTTGTCAATTGCACGATGTAATTACTCGAAAGGATATACCTCAAAAAATAATAATACATTTCATTATAAACTGCACTATATCAATATACAAATAAGCCAACGGGAAAACACTGACACTAGTATCCACCTCACTCATTAGTTGTGTCAGCTTATCACACTTCAAGAACGTCTGCGGCCTGGATGGCTTGGATTATTGCAAGAATCACATATCCTAAAAGGCATTCCAGGAACAGATAAACACTCTGATGACGTATATGCAAGGCATAGACTGCATTCCCCAAGCTTAATACACCTACGAGAAGAGTCTGCGGTAGACGTGGACGCAGACGCAGCCGTAGCCGTAGCCGCAGCCATAGCCGCAGACGCAGCCGTAGTCGCAGCCATAGCCGTAGCATTATGTTCAGTCGAGACATAATTAGATCGAGGCCGTTGCCCTCTAGTGCGCTGGACCGTACCGCTGCGGATACCTTGAGACGATTCGATCAGGCTCGGATGGAGGGGAGGTTGAGGTCTCTGGGGAGAAGGGAGCACGGGGCGGGTGTGACGGGACCGTATACCGGGTCTGATTGCGCCTTGAAAGTCGCACAGCTCTGGCTCTGACTCGGGTTCTTCTTCCTCGGGATTGGGTATGGTGTCGGGTTCTGGGTTGAATTGAGTGGATGGATCGGGCGTGTCGAGGAGGGCGCCGGATGCCATGGGTGGAATGTATGGCCATGGAACGACGGGGGAAAGTACGCCGACCACGGGCCGCGGGTAGACGTATAAGCTTCCTATATGATGTTAAGAGCAGTGTCTCAGGAGCCGGGAGGAAATGGGAAGAGGGGTTTGAAGGTGGTTGGAGAGGCGGCGGACTTAAGTTGCGTTCCGGGATGTGCGTGAGTAATGACTGGCCTAAGTATATGCCGTAATAGAGAGGATGGCCATCATTGTGAGGATTAGGCAAAGGGGGAGGACCGTATCTCAAATGGCGGTTCAATACTGTCATATTGAGGACATTTAACAAGGCTGTTTTCTGCTTCAAATATCGTTGGGGAAAGATGCTTTGAACAGAGCGTTAGAAGGTATGAGGAAGTTGATACCAGACACAGGTCAATATATATAATTGCTAGTCAAGCTGTAGCCGGTAGCCAGGACATCACCGCATCAGCGAAAGCTTAAGGAGGTAGCAATCAAGACCTGCCATGGTACCATGGGTGACACCTTCTTCCGCGACATTCCTAGCCCAGTGATTTGTGAGAGGAGAGGGGTGAAGCGCATTCGACGCGTACAACGGAGGAGAGCTCGATCGGTAGCTAGAGTTAAGCATCACGAGTACCAAGTGTTCAGCCATGTCAATGGAGTCATCTTTGATGAAGCTTTACCGCAATCTGGGAGCAACGCTCGAATGAGTGGATTAGCTTCAAGGTGTAGGACCAAGGATACAAGGTAAATTGTAAATTCTTGTGCATCACACTTGAAATGAACGAGGTATTCTGTATGAAGGCATGCATTGAATACTCAGTCGTGATGATGGTGATGGTGATGGTGATGGTTGTGGTTGAAGCTCGACAGTCAAAGTTGGGGATGGTCGCTGACTCAGCATAAAATCTGTCCCACATTTCTCTCTGCCATGATTCGCCAACAGGCCCACGGCCTAACCCAAAGAGGCTAGATAAGCGAGTGCCACAGACTTGCGCTGCGAGTTTCGCTAAATCGGGGGTTTTGCCTCCACGAACCGAAATCCTCTTCTTGCTGCTCGACTTCCCACGAGACCATCCATTCTTCAACCACCCCGTCGACCGACGCATCTCGAGATACCCTTTTCAAGCAAATCTACTCGCAGATTCCATCTCGTTCAAAATGGTAAGTCTCGCCCCGGTTTCCTGATGGATGGAGATGAAGAGCTTGGACTAGTGGCGAGGCCGCTGTGATAGTCATGCTGCTGGCTTCATTATCGAAAAACGACAGTTTGGGATGGACTCTTCAGACGGCTGACGATTTGATTTGAACAGGTTCTCGCAGTCGATCTCCTCAACCCTACGCCTCAGGCCGAGGCCCGCAAGCACAAACTCAAGGTACGCTTTTACACCGCATGAAACGCGTCACTTTTGGTCACGATGGACAAACCACTGACTCGAATATCTTCATTTCTAGACTCTCGTGCCTACTCCCCGATCCTTCTTCATGGATGTCAAGTGCCCCGGCTGCTTCACAATCACCACCGTCTTTTCACACGCCCAGACCGTCGTCATCTGCGCTGGATGCTCGACCGTTCTCTGTCAACCCACCGGTGGCAAGGCCAGATTGACCGAGGGATGCTCATTCAGGAGAAAGTAGAGGCCGAAAAGAAATAACGAAAAACCAGGGGGAACTTTGTCATGAATAGCTCGATTACCAGATAACGAATTTATCAAAAAAAGCAATCATGGCCTTCTCACCACCTTCACAAGTCTTCCTCGTTTCACCTGCCTGCCCTTACTTAACTTCCGATTTCTCTCCCCGTCCTCGATCTTACCAATTTTCTTGCAGATAGAAGATGGAATGAATCAACCTCTTTTTCTTTCATTGTGTCTGCGCCGGAACGGAAAACGTGGGTCAACTTGATTTTGTTGGACAGTGTTTATTCTTCCCGACGACGCATGGGAAAAGTCGGAGGAGTTCCGGATATCTGGCGATGCAAAACCACTTTCTCTGTCTCGCCCGTCTTCTCGTGAATTCTTTTATGCGTCTGCAATCGCTTCGTTTCATCATGCATACTGGCGGAAACTCGTTTTGATATTTCGACACATTACGGGGAAAGGAGAGATGGACGAAGCATCTGCTATGACCTGCAGCCTTGTGTTATGCTGACGGGGAGATTTCCTCTTCCTCTTACGACAATAATGAAATCTGTTTTTGGACTGATTTGAGGCTTGTGACGGCGGATGCGACTCTATTGAGGATACCTACCTGCATTCTTGTACAGAGCACAGCGAATATGAAACCCCTGGATTGATCTGGCCTCAAAACGACTAGTGTCCAGGATGATTTTGTATGCTATGAGTAGTGTTATGTATCGAGCGAGCTATCTGTTGTCCTCATCTTAAATCTCTTGTAACTCTGGCCCTGTACTCCGTATACACTCGTGAAATCTGCGCTCTTCTCTTGGTACCAGTGCATCTGTGTCATAGCATCAGCAGCGCTGTACAGTCAACAACCATATCATTTGATCACGTTATCGCTTCCAGTCTGTCCTATCGTGCCAGGTACTCCACGGGCATCCCTGCAATGGCTTCTTGTCTTTCGCTTTTGCTTTGAAGTCGCAAGGGACGCCATGGCTAGTCTTCGAAAGTCTCCTCTCCTAGCGGGTCCAAGCAGAGTTCGGTCATCATTACTGGCAATCTTATGGCACAATTCACTGCTTTTGGGAGTATAGAATTCGAAGAGTCCAACAGGGGATTCACCAAGGACTATGCGATCAGCAGTCTCAAACTGGAGCAAGCCGTCCGGCAAAGCCAGCAAAGTGCTTGCACTTGTCGGCAACAAGAATGAGACTCATCAATCTTTGGGCAGACCCCCGCAAAGGATTGACTTTTGAGGTCCAGAAAGAGGGCCTCGTGACGCACTAGATGTCTTAGTTTCGTGGGCTTTCCCAGCGGCGGTGAAGGGCATACGGGACCGTGAGGCATAAATACTCGTGAGACCCGCCGTTCTTCTGCTTCTGCTATCTGCTCTCACGCTCCTCGCATTGACATCGAACACAATCCTTTCAAAGCGCAGAATAGCTTCATTCTCATACTCCGAATTCATATCAAAATGTCTAGCAACAAGGATAGTAGCTATACCTACAAGTCCTCCGGGACCAATGACCAGGTGTGTTGTCCTTGAGGCTGTCTTCGACTGGCATTTCAGTTGGAAGAGAAGAAATGCTCTGCTAAACCGGCTTCATCCAGGGCAATCACTACTGCTCTCGCGACTATGGCTCCGGTGCTGCCAACAGCAATGCGTATCACTACTCCAACACGTTAGAAGACCTTGATCCTCTTTGTGATATGCTAAACCCGGTGCTGACATTTCTTCTATAGCAATGGATCCTACTATTACAGCAATCCCAATGGCAGCACCTACTACAACAGCGGCCAGGGAGACTCGACCTACACCTCCCCAAGCGGCAACGTGAGCAAATCTAGTGGGGGCAAGTAAAAGACTGCTTGAGAGCGTCTTGAGTCCTTCTGATCGTTCCGAATTGACTCATTGCCAATGGATTCCCAGAGAAATTTCACCAACGGTGATTCTGGCTCCCATTCATGTTTTCTTACTTTCTCATAGGATAGATCTAAAGTGCTGGCTTGACCGGACAACAGAAATTCTATACTTTTCCTTTGAAGCCTCGACCGGATCATCAGTTCTCACTCAAAGTAGAGGTAGAGGTAGAAGTAGAAGCGGTGTACCCTGCAGCAGTGACTTCGTTGCGGGGGTTGGAAACGTTATCACCGAGGCAAGTGCAGGTGCGCTTTGGCAACTTCAGAATCATCAACCAGTTCATCCGCGATTCCAACAGCCTGCAACTCCGAGACCATCCCCCATGAGCCATGTGTATAGACTAGATCAGTCGTTAACTGCCATTCAACACTCGATCTGTCGACGTATTTCAAGACCTAAAACAAGTACCCAGACCGCTTTCACCACCCCTTCTCGACCCCGATTCCTCTCCTCCACATTGAAAGCAACAATCATGGCCGAGAAACCCGCCCTCAGAATCCTCATGCTCCATGGCTTCACTCAATCCGGCTCTCTCTTCCGAGCCAAAACCCGCGCACTCGAGAAACACCTCCAGAAATCCTTCCCCTTGCACACCATCCTCCTCTCCTACCCGTCGGGCCCCATCCACCTAGACACCTCCGACATCCCCAACTTCCGCCCCTCAACATTAGAATCCGACGACCAGTCCCAATCAGAACTATGCGCCTGGTGGCGCCGCGCCGACGGCATCGACCCACCGGAATACCTCCAATTCGACCAAGGTCTCGAAACCATCGCCAACGTGCTCAAACACGACGGACCCTTTGACGGGGTGATCGGCTTCTCGCAAGGCGCCGCATTCGCAGGGATGCTAGCCGGCCTCCTCGAAGCCGGACGGAAAGACTCCTTTGACTACTTCTCCAAACCGGAGAACAACAGCTCGCCGGTGACCCGCGCCTCGGGCTCGTTCGCCCAGTCTTCTACTACATCATCCGACTCCGACTCGCGGCAGGTGTTTGGCTCGGTCTCCGGCGTCCCCTTTCCCGAGTCCTTTGCGGACTTGGCCCATCCGCCTTTTAAATTTGCGATTTGCTATTCCGGGTTCCGCGCGCCTGGAGCGCGTTATCGGGCTTTTTATGAGCGGCCGGCGATCGCCACGCCCATTCTGCATGTCCTGGGCAGTCTGGACTCGATTGTTGACGAGGGTAGGAGTCGTTTCTTGATTGACTCTTGCGCAGGCGATCCTGAGAAAGAAGGGAAAGTGGTGTGGCATCCCGGAGGTCATTTTCTGCCTTGTCAGAGGCCGTATCTAGATGCCGCAGTGAAGTTCATCCGGGAGTGTTTAGAGGAGAGAGGGAGCATCGGTGGCGGTAAGTTGGACGGGGACATTCCAGTGGAAGATATGGCTATGCCGTTCTAATGACCTTTGTTTTTTCTTTTCACTATTAGAAGCTTTGATTACTCCGCGGATATGAAAGGGATGGAAGCGAAATAAAGGGGCCGAGAGAGCTTGGAGTGACAAGGATAGATACAACTCTAGACCTATAGACCTATAGATCCGTACTTATAAGGCTTCAAATATCTTATGAGGATAATCGCCACATATTCTTAAATTAGCTCTATTGTTGAAAAAGCCAGTTTGTTCAAAAGATTCGACACAAAAGTGAACTATAAGCATGTGGTTATACAATCGCTACCGGCTAAATCATAAACTGTCCTCAACGAGCTTTGGCCTTCTCTGATTTCGAAGGTAAAATGCGTGCCATCATCTCTTCTTTCGTGATCAAATGATCAATGCGCTCCAACAGTCCCAGCAAACTCTTCATATTACTGCTCCACTCGTTCAAAACATCGTCCGCATCCCGTGGTTTAGCAAAGCTTATGATCCTCGCCGGCCGGTCGATTCTGGCAAAGATTGTCTTCGACGTAACCAGGTCGCTGATGTACTTTTCGGTCTCCACCTCATCGAGATCGAGTAGCTCGGTCAAACGGTTGGTTTGAATGCGGGTGTAATACTTGGCAATAACACGGATGTTATGTTCAATGACTCGCTTGCGGAGGTCTTGCCATCTGCTGTGTGGTTTGCTGTCCATAGACTGGCCCGGGACGGCGTCGAAGACATCTGTGCTGCAGAGATGAGGGCCAAATTGCTCCGCGACCAATGGCCAGCGCATGAGCTCGTCGGTCGTAAACAGTTTGACTAGTTGAGCCTCAGCAGGGACGAGAGAGTTGCGCGAATCAGCTTTGATACGATAGAGAAGATCGGACTGTTCGTTGTCATAAGGAGCTAGAACGACGTAGTAGATGATACGTTGCAGGGTCTGGCTTTCAAATCAGCATTCAGAAAATCAAGATAGCGCCAGGTTTTGACTTACTGCTTTAAGCTCATCAGGATTATTTTCCACGGATTCTGTATCAAGCACCTGACGATAGTGCTTGCAAACTTCGAGATACTGATCCTCGTGGTTTGCCAGCATGATTTGCTGTTCGTAATACTTCATCTTGAGGTCCGTCACATCATCCATTTTCTCTACTGGCGGGTCATCTGGCTTTCGCTGACTTTCACGCTCCTCTTCTTCCTTTTTCTGCTTCTCAATCTCCTCTGGTGTCTTCTTCGGTTTTCGCGCAAAGTATTTAGTGCCGATCTTTCGGCTGAGAATTTTGGCCTGGGTCCAGTCTCCTCTGGCTATGCATAGCGCGACCTGTTCGAGAATGAACTCTGTCTTTTCTCTTCTGAGCATGGAACCGAAGGTTTCCACTTGAAGCTCGCATAGAATATCCGCAGCTGCGGGAAGGTCACCTTGGGACTTCTTGATCTGCGATAAAATCCGGGTTACGCGAGCTCTTTCGACCTCGACAAAGATCTAATAAAGGCAGTTAGTGAGCAAAGACATCTCGATATCGGCCAGGTACGCAGTAGTAGGTCTTACCTTGCCTTCCGTGACAGTCCTCAGCGTTTCAATCAATGCCAGCTTAGTATCTATGTTGGAGATCTCGTCCAAAAACCCCATTACCACCTGTATCATCTTCGTCGCCGCCTGCTTAAGCTGGCCATGCTTCTTTGATAAAGCGATAACCTGTTCGTTCAACAGTGGCCAATCGCCGGCATCCTTGCAAAGCGTACAGATAGCGACTAGAAGTCTGGATGTTGAGGGTAAATCTGATGACTACGTTGGACAGATTGTCAGCTGGGGTTCACTGTTCCGAGCCGGCGGGCGTAGTACCTGTCTAGCTTGTTTCTCCAGACCCAAGAGCTTGTCAATGGCGCCTTGCAGATTTGTCTGTGAAAAGAAAAATGAGCAACCATTTTGCAAGGCTAACTGAAGTCTCAAATCAAACCTTTGCTAGCTCTTGAGCTTCAGGAATCTGCTGATCGACGTCTTTCGTGAAGTCCTTGTCCGGCTTGAATAGGGTGCCGTCTGACATGGTGGGCGCGATGTGTGATAAATGTTTGATTAAGGAAGATGATGGTATAGACTGGCGATTCTGCAAAAGGATATTGCTATTCGTTCGGATGGAGATACACTGTAGGATTCCCGATGGAAACAATCGTGGGATTTGCGGGTTCGACCTCAGCAGCAAGCTTCAAGTTGCCCAGGTTGAGGCCAACCGGCTGAGGCTCCAGACTCACGCAAGTTGTTATGTCAGCAAATATGTGCCGGAAAGGGTTTAGCGCACAGCTAGCTTGCAGCCGCGCGGGTGCGTTTGGGACTAATGAATATTAGCGTCTAGCCGCGTCTGATATGCTCTCATCACTCAATCACGCAATCACGCAATCGCCATTGAGTCAAAAATCTATATAAAGGCAAAATGGCAGTCATATTGGAAGTGTCTGGCTCTCTGATTTTACTGTGGTTTGACTTTGGTTAATTATTGAGTGGCTATTGAAATCGAATCTCATTCTTGAACTCCTTGATAAAGCCAAAAGGACTTCACGGATAGGGTTACAGTTGATGTGAACAGAACGTATTTCTAAAATACAGCAAATAACTCAGGAATTGCCAATTCCGTTCTCAAATCACAATTTGCACCCCTTCACCGCACAGTTTGGGAGAATTCAATCCTAGACTGCGACCAAATCATTGACCAGAGGCGGATTCTCTTTGATGCTAGAAGATGAAGGGCTTTTCTTCTGAGTGGTCTGAGCCTCAGCCTTTACTTGCGGCCTTGAACGTGGAATCCCAGGTCCATTTGATTATCGGTTCAAATACTTTAGCCGCGGCACGGTGCACCAAATGCCTGGATTCAGGAGCTGTTCCAGTCATAGTCGCGCCTCCTGATGAGGATGTAGCTCCTGTCCTTTTTCAAAAGATTCAGGATGGAAAGATCCAATGGATACAACGAGAATTTGACGACAGCGATCTGTCAACGCTTGGAAGAGAAGAAGTTGATCGCTATGTGGATGCGGTTTTTGTGACAGTTGGACCAAACAATCCACTGAGTATGTGTTCTGGTTTATATGTTGTCGTGCGAATCGTAAGGTCTAACATTTTTTCAGGTTCCCGCATTTCGAAGTTGTGTCGGCGACTGCGGATTCCAGTGAACGTTGTAGATGCGCCGGAATTGTGTTCTTTTACGCTTCTTTCGACATATTCTGACGGTCCACTCCAAATTGGTGTCACGACTTCGGGAAGAGGCTGCAAACTTGCATCCCGCTTGCGTCGAGAAATTGTTTCTAATCTGCCATCCGGTCTTGGCGGAGCAATTGAAATCCTTGGGAGCGTTAGAAAGCGAATTCTGGAGGAAGACGTATCGGCAGATGCATGCGCAAATTTCCACTTTGAGTCTGACGACGACGATTCAGCAGCTCAAAAGCACACTTTCAACTCCTTGGTGCTGCCTGAAGACCCAGATGTTGCAAAGACGAGAAGAATGCGGTGGCTTTCTCAGATCTGTGAATACTGGCCGCTTCGCCGATTGGCAAGTATCACAGGCGCGGATATGGAAACGATTTTAGCCGCGTATAGAGAAGCCCAAGTTGCAGATATTCGCGATGCAGAACTCGGATTTGAAGAGAAGAAGGGGCAAATCATACTAGCTGGATCAGGACCGGGTCATCCTGATCTTGTAACTCGGGCAACATACCAAGCAATCAAAACCGCAGACCTTATTTTATCCGATAAACTCGTTCCCGCTCCCGTATTAGACCTCATTCCTCGAAGGACCGAGGTTCACATTGCTCGCAAGTTCCCTGGAAATGCTGATAAGGCACAGGATGAGTTGCTTGAGATGGCATTGAAGGGCTTGAAGGTTGGCAAGAGGGTTTTACGTCTGAAGCAAGGTGATCCATATCTGTACGGCCGAGGGGCAGAAGAATATGAATTCTTCAGAGCACAGGGATATACACCCGTTGTTATCCCAGGAATAACCAGTGCGCTGAGTGCGCCATTGTTTGCAGGAATATCTGCCACTCATCGAGGTGTTGCGGATCAGGTCCTGATCTGCACAGGAACAGGTCGGCATGGGGCCGCGCCGGAGCCGCCAAACTATATTCCTACTCAAACTGCAGTATTCCTCATGGCGCTGCACCGGCTTTCATCGCTGGTGGAGTCTTTGACGACGGTTGCCATCGCAGAGAAGACTTCATCGAGACGTCCCTGGCCAAGAAGCACTCCATGCGCGGTGATTGAAAGAGCTTCATGTGCAGACCAGAGGGTCATTAGGTCGACGCTTGAGCATGTTTGCTCGGCCGTCGAGGCGGAAGGCTCTAGGCCTCCTGGTCTTCTTGTTGTCGGTAAAAGCTGCGAGATCCTTCATCGTATCGAGCAGAGATGGGTGGTGGAAGAAGGGTTCAAGGGGCTGGATGACATTAGACGAAGTGAGAATTTGAATGTTATTGATGAGCTGGGTCGGGAATTATAACGAGCCCGGTCTTTTTTGCTTTTTCAAGGAGTCTAGATAGAATACCCGTTTGCGAATGTCGTTCTTCCTTCATTCTTGGTGATTTCAATTGACTCTTCTCACTGTTTGTCCGCAAAGGGCGTTACGATACCATCGTAATTTAGAGCGTTCTACTGTGTATGAATAATTACCGCTAGGCCTTATCTAGAGCCAACTCCTTATCGCCAGTGACCACCAAAGCATCTACGATCCAGGCTGTCCTCCCGTCATCACAACATCGACGTTGTTTTATCCAAGTGCAAGCTACAACTCGAGTTGCCATGGCTACTCCCTCTGGACCAGGCAGACCGTATGTCTCGAGAGGGCAGGTTCTTCAGAGGTACGTCCAGCGAGCCGCAGGTTTGGCAACCATCAAGCTAACAATCCAAATAGCCCACCTCTTTCCGTGAAGATCCGTGATTTCATTTACTCAGTATACGCTTTTTTCGGCCTCTACTTTGTTAGTTTGTTTTCGGTGCGTACTCATCTTCTTTACAGTGGCCTATTGCATTAATACTAATCATTTGATGCTAGCTGGACCCCTACGCATCTGCTCAAAACTCCAGATTCAACGTTGTAAGCCCGCCAAAGCGCACTACACGACCCGCACATCAGGGCCGATCTGGTGGATGGGGATGGGGAGGAGAGGGAGGAGGAGGCGGCGGCGGTGGACCTGGCGGACCCGGCGGGCCCTCCAAACGCATTGGCAGGGTCGATGATGTTCGCGATCCCGAGTGCAAGAGCTGCGGGTGAGCCGCACAAGAATCTAACGACGCAATCGATGCTGAAGACCGGGAATTCGACGTCTATGACTTGTACAGCCAAGGGATATCATCGGTTGCATTAGTGGTGATTGACGATGCTTTGAAGGCCTACACTGAATTGCAGATGAATTGTTATAACTGTGGATTTTAGTTGGAATTGATGGTTATGTCTTCCTCAAGTTCCGAAACATGTGTGCAACAGAGGTTTTTCTCATCAGCGGAAGTTGTGCATTCGAGTTTCTCATAATCTGGCCGTGAATGGTCTTTCTGTTTGAGAGAATCTTGAACCAGGCGAGATTTGAGAACGTCAAATGTCGCATGATTATCTGGAGGGAAAACACTGGCACTTCGAGCTGGGATAAAATTTACACCGAACCATATACACTTTGCAACCGGTTAACCACATACTTTCGAGATAGGTTCAGAGAGCGCATATGATCTGCTGGTCACCATTGTCAAGTTTTCTATGCATGCTGACACTTCACAGGTAGCTGTCGACGACTGAAATGCAGCCAGCCTTTAACGGACAGAATACAGGGAACAGGTGCAGCATACATGGAGAAGTCTACGCCTATACGGAGTATGCAGACGGCAGTTCTTTAAGTCTTGTCACCCTTGCATACATAGTACATGATCCATGTTGTGAACATTGCTGTGTAACGCAGATTCGCAGTTGCAGGACGTTCTTTGTCTGGCTCGAACTCCTCGAAATATATAGGTCTCGCGGCCCAGGAAAGCTTCACGCAAAGCCGGCATCAAACTTTAGAGGAGCAACTTCTCTATCCCTGGGTTCCTACATTTTATGCAAATATCCCAAAGACTACAGCAAATGGATCCTTTCCCTAACCTCTTGGGAATCAAGCCATTATCGAACCAGTTTTCTACATGGTATACCGAACTCAGTCGCAAGAGCCGTGGAGTCAAAGCGCCAGACTATTCTCATTCCACCGACATGCCAAAGCAAGCTGCGAACAAGCTCAACCGTTCCCCTCAATTGCGGTCTTCTACAACACAATAATACGAGGGACGCTATCCTCGATACTTTTGGGCAGAATCAATTGGTTCTGTTCTGTCCAAGTGCGGTGCATATCGACATTCCCGCTCCTCGACATTCTCCGCGGCCGTCCCGAGCATTCAGGATACACGAAACGCAAAGCTGAGTATAAGCAGACTTGCAGCAGGGCAATAAGGTTGTCCGACACATTGAAAAACCGTACTTGCTGGCTACTTGAGCGAGGATATCGGCATCAGTCAAATTACTTGGGGCAGTGTTATAGGTTCATGCCTGATCGCACGGCTAAGTAACGGGTGCTGCGAATCTGTCGGCACTGTCAGGGCTTGAGTTATGTTGCACGAAACGCTGGACAGGAAGATCGGTATCGAGCAGGCTTGTATCATTATTCGTATCGCCTTAAGCCCATTGACACTCATGGCGTGAGTTATACTAGGCACAATGATTTTTCACAATATTCTTACGAGGTTTCTGTAATCACAATAAGGCTTAAGGAGCTTCGAGTACTTGGTTAATGTGAAAACTGCGTGTCCCTACCAGAGCAATTCCTCAGGCCATACGCTGGATATTAATGTCTTTTGCGTAGAGGCCAGTGTTCAAGAATCAAAATACGACAAGCTTATGATTGTAACGTCATGTGGGCAGCGATAGCGGTTTCTCTTCCCCGCATCATCTGGGGTGACCATCATCAAAGCACTCATCACTCCGCGGATACTAAATACTTCAACTGCTATGAGTTTGGTGTTTTGAACCCTATCTCTAATTTTGCAAAGCAATTCCTCCGTCTACAACACACAAATGTCGTCACTCACGGATGAAGAATGGGCCTCGCTCATATCCCAAACGAAGGCTGCTCTTCCATCTCCAATTCCACTCTCAAATCGTCCAACTCCCGAAGCTGCTTCAATTGCCCAGACAATTGATCACACGCAGCTCTCTCTCTCGGCTACTGGATCTCAAATTGATATCTTGTGCACCGAGGCGAGAGAACACGGCTTTGCAACTGTTTGTGTTAGACCAATCTACGTATCTCGAGCAGTTGAGAATCTGAAAGAGACCCCGGTTGGAGTGGCGTGCGTCGTCGGTTTTCATGAGGGGACTTATCCTACGAGTGACAAGGTGTCTGAAGCAAAAGAGGCCGTGCAGAACGGAGCAAGTGAATTGGATATGGTGATGAACTATCCTTGGTTGAAGGCGAAGCGTTACTCAGACGTATTTGAGGACATACGCGCGGTGAGAGAGGCCGCAAAGGACACGGCATTGAAAGTTATATTCGAGACGTCCCAGTTGAGCCAAGACGAGATTATCGCTGCGTGCGTGATCTCGTGCCGGACAGGCGCAGATTATGTGAAGACCAGCACGGGATTCAATGGTCCTGGGGCGAGTGTCGAAAGTGTTGCTTTGATGAGAGCCGTCTGTGACTTGTTTCAGACGGGAACGAAGGTGAAGGCTAGCGGGGGTGTGAGGACAGCAAAAGATTGTTTGAGGATGATTGAAGCGGGTGCCGACAGAATAGGTGCAAGCGCTGGGGTGAAGATTACGGATGAAGCTTTCCAGCGAATTCAACCAGCAGATGATACCCGAAATCCAACGGATTACTGAGGCCATACGAGTTCATGACTTAGGGAGTTAACTAATGGCGACAAAGATATTTCTTTTTCATGGCTGATTTTGTTAACCGGTCATTTGTTTGGGATAGCATCTTGGCGCCCAATGTGACCTGTGTCTGGGCTACTAAGGGGCACTTTGCTGAGAGAGCTTGTCTTCCATAAACTATACAAATTAGGGCTTCTTCTTTCACGTGATTGATTTGACTTTCACCTCAAAAAGAGATAATCATTCCGTAGAAATAACAGAGACCAAGACACAACTCCAAAACTCTACTTCGTCTCAGTTCCTTTAAGAACAAAGCTTAGCGGACTAGGGCGGTAACCTGTCTGGTCAATTGACATTCGTTATTCCGGCAAACTCTCATCCATCAGCCATGATTATGCATAAGGCAAAGGTTAGAGAACACTCCCTTCCTATGCGCTATATTCCCCTTATTGTTTAGGGCTCAACTCTAATTGAAAATAGAAGCGGAAAACTTCCCATGATGCGAACTCACACCCAAATAAAGAAACACCGGACACATCTAAACCGACTGCTGTATTCACACCCGAAGGTGGAAGATCGCATACGCTTAGCATAGCGCTCCCCGGCAGTATTATCGCAAAGTATGTCTTTCACGTATTTCGTCCTCTATGGCCTTGCCTCCTACAGCTTTGACCTAATCTACTTGACCTATAGCGCGAAATCGCATGACCAGAAGACCTACCTGGTTGGCTCTATCGCTCGCGCCCTAGCTGTATTCTGCGTCGATGAAATCGTCATATTCGAAGATGAACCTCGATCGCAGCCGTATGGAAACGGCCAGCCTTCTGAAAACGAATACACGGCATTCTCGGATCCGTCTCATTTCCTCGCTCATGTCCTTTCCTACCTCGAGACACCGCCACATCTCCGGAGGGATCTATTTCCGATGCATCCTAACCTGAGGACGGCGGGGACACTACCCAGTCTGGACATGCCACACCATATCAGGGCCAACGAATGGTGTGAATACCGCGAAGGGGTCACGATACCGGGCGAGAAGTATGGCACCGAGGGCGGTGATCCGTCCGAGAAAAGTAGTAAACAGAAAAAGAAGACCAAAAAGTCCAAGCGGCATGAGCAAGAGCAGAACGAAGGACAGGACGGAGCTTCAACCAGTGATGCGTGCACGCTCGTGAATACCGGCCTCCCAGAACCCGTCCGCATCCGCGGTCTCTCTATCCCACCACATACCCGCTTAACCGTCAAGTTCCAGACCCAAAACCCTTCTGACGGCGTCGATCCGGTGGCGCCGTCCACCCCACGCGAAGAGGCAGGGTATTACTGGGGCTACGCTGTCCGTCGCTGCACCTCGCTGTCCTCCGTATTCACCGAATGCCCATTCGATGGTGGGTACGACTTGTCGTTTGGTACTTCCGAACGTGGTGTACCGCTTGGCGACGCTCTACAAGATCCGGGGAAAATCCCGCAATACAAGCATTTATTGCTTGTTTTTGGGGGTGTGGCAGGGTTAGAGACGGCCGCGAAAGCGGATAAAGAGTTGGCGGAGAAAGGGATTGGAGCGGGAGATGTAGGAGAATTATTTGACTTTTGGGTAAATGTGCTGCCGGGACAGGGAAGTAGGACTATTCGGACCGAAGAAGCGGTTTGGCTGGGATTGATGGGGCTGCGCGAGGTGGTCGTGAGCAAGGGGACGTGACTGGGAATGAGACGATCTACGGAGTGCGCCCGGGTGTTTGATGGGAATATTGGGGATTTGCCCGGCTCTTTTTAGACGCCAATCAGATACCGTGCATTCTGATAAGACACATTATTTGCTTCGGATTTGGAACGTTCCATACGGTTTCTTCATGGATGCAATCATGGCTTGAGCCGGAGGGCTAGCCAGACAACTGACGATCTATACATAATTGGGATCACCCATTTCGTCATAGCAAGCACCCAGATCACTTTTGTCTACCAGTCCAAAAAAAGACCCCGTTAATTTCACTGAACTCCTCTCGCCCGAGACCATGCCCGTCGGGTGACGTGACTCAATCAATCAAAATCAGCTGCGAAGGTATGAACTGTACAGCCTCAGCGCAACCGCTTTCAGTCCGCACTGCTCATCTCATCGTCCTCACTCGTGTCTTCATCGTCGTCATCCTCCTCCAATCTTCTCACTACCACGTCGCCATTCTGTCCCAGTTTCTCGGCCTTAAACCATGCCTCTCGGCGCTTCAACGCTTTTTCCTCCTTTCCGGCTTGCTTCTTGAGCCTCAGTTGCTGCGTTATCTCCTGTTTATCGAGGAGCTCACTGTTTAAGTCTTCAAGGCCTGTGACGTACTCCCGGAGCTTTACCATTTCGGCCATGTTGGCTTGGCGGGTGGATTCATGGATAGAGAGCTCGCGTTTCAGGGATTGGACTTCTTGTTCTAGGGTAGAAAAGCGAGCTTGATCCTCAGATCTTATTTGTCCGTTGGTATGGGTTTGGGTATGGCCTCGCCCGAGGGACGTGTCCGTACGGAGGGCGTGTAGTTCGGCAAGTCCTTCAGATATAAGCGAGGTAGGAAAAGATTGATGAGAAAGAGCTGCCGTGAATTCTTTCATGGAGAACGCCGCAGTGTCAAGCGAAGAGGACGGTACCAAATGCGCAGTAAATGAGTAACTTGCTGGAACGGTATCTACAAGAGACTGTGCATTCGAAAGCTCTGAATCATACCGCGGCTTGACAATGTTATGGATTGCTAATCGGGAGCCATTTTTCGGTAAGCCCACCGGTGGAAGCATCTGTAAGTTCGTAACGGGATGATTGAATGTGGTGGTGATGGATGCAAATCTCCCTTTTGCGATATCCCAAGAAATCACCGCACCGCCTCGGTGGCCCGATAGAAGGTTGCTCGCGTCATAAGACAGCGTGAGGCACTCTACTGCTCCTAGGTCAGGGGAGGGTGGAAGCCACCGGTCGCCGGCAGACGCTTGAGAAGGGGTATGTTGCTGGTCGGCATCGTAAAGCACATGCTGTATAGAGGGCTTTGTGAAAAAGTCGATGAGCTGTGTACTCCCATCGTCATATCCAACATAAAAAGCTCGATCTGCAGGATCAACCGCAAGACAAAGAGGATTTCCGGGCAAGAGGAACGTGCGTAATATTTTCCCGGTTCGGTACTCCCAGACAATCGCAGTCCGATCCTTGGACGTAGATATAGCAATGTTACTCCTATTACTGCTGTGGCCAACGGCGATCCTTGTGATTGCGCCAGAGTGGCTAGAAATGGTGCGGATCGGAGAATTAGAAGGGGATAGGTTCTGTCCAGCAGAATGCGGTTGCGAGAAGGAGATTAAACCAGGTAAAGACCACACATGTATGCTGCCATCTTCGGAGCCAGATAGAACGAAGTTATTCGTCGGATCGACAACCAGGGAGGTAATAGGTTGTAAATGCGCTGCAGGGGTAGATACTTGTCGTCCAGTACAAATCTGATACACACGTTAGCAAGGCTCTTCCTAGATGGATGCATGTGAGGCCTGAAGCATATCTGACCTCCCAGAGAATCAACCTTCCACCCTCCGTCCCCAGCACCAGCACTGCGGCGCCTCCTTTCTCTCCGCCCGCGATCGCAATGCTCCGTATCCGCTCTGGAAACGGGATGGTAGCTTCTTGATTTCCCCGCTCCCGGCTATACACATGGACCACAGCCTTCCCTGCTTGAGCAGCAAATATGTGAGAGGTAGTGACAGCTAAGCAATTGGGGTCTGTGGAGCTTTTCTTCAGCGTCGTCCGTATGGAAGGGTTCGGCTGGAACTCGTAGGTGCAAATTCCGACATCCTTAAGGGCGGACGACGGGGCCGATGACGGAGCATTGGATGTCAGAAGCGACGCAACAAAGCTCTCGGATAGCATTGCAAGTCCGGTTCGAAGTACCACGGACTTTGGAGAGATAATATGGAGCTTGAAGGATGCCCGCCGACGATTCTCGTTTCTTCGCATCAAAAGCTTGAAGCGACGGGGTTAAGTTTGCATTGTTTGCACAGGGCTGGCTCGGTGCAGGAAAATCTATTCTCCGTGGGTTTGATCCGGCTGAGCCTCATTGAGGTCTCTTCCGTCACCCATATTGTAGTAAAAAGCATTTTAAAATGGTAGATTTGGTGAGAAGTGATATTTCTACTCAGGCAAACAGAAATATCTAACCGGCCAGGGCCATATTCATCGTGCTAGTACGCCGTTCGCATCATGGAAGGGTTTTAGTTAAGAGGAACAACCTTTTTCCATGCACTTCGAATCGGAACTCAACAATTAACGATCCCGATGAACGATTTTTAACTGAAGCCGAGCAGCCTTTTGAGTCGGAAAGAAGCATATTTAGATGGGTATTTTTCTCTGCTCCGGTGCTTATACTAAGGACACATTCACGCGCGATAAGCTATGGCAGTTTGTACCAGCAAGTTGAGGCGTTTCGGCCCTTCGGCCGTCTCTCTCTGTCGAGCCGCCACCAGATCATATGCAACAACCACCTCTCTAGACCCGGCTATCCCCAACTCCGCAGAAGCCTCCTCTACGTCTTCACTCACTAAACGACCGCGAACATCGTTCAAGGACAAACTCAATGCCGGGCCGTCATTCTCCGACTTCGTCTCTGGGGGCAATAAGGACGATGCTCGCATCCTCGATCCAAACGAAGCATACGCGTTGAAAACAGCCCTTGTCGGGCCCAAGGGTAGAAAGAAGGAGATCACGCGTCTGCCATCGTGGCTTAAGACCCCCATACCTGACTCCAGCAACTACAAACGCATCAAAAATGATCTGCGCGGTCTCGGCCTACACACCGTCTGTGAAGAAGCCCGATGCCCCAATATCTCCGACTGCTGGGGTGGAAGCTCGAAGGCGGCCGCCACAGCTACGATCATGCTGATGGGAGATACATGCACGAGAGGATGCCGGTTCTGCGGTGTCAAAACGTCAAAGACCCCGCCGCCGCTGGATCCGCATGAGCCGGAGAATACCGCGGAGGCGCTGTCGAGATGGGGCTTGGGATACGTGGTCTTGACAGCCGTGGATCGCGATGATTTAGCAGACGGTGGCGCCAGACACTTTGCAGAGACGGTGATGAAGATCAAACAGAAAGCGCCAAACATCCTGGTTGAATGTCTCACGGGTGACTACGCCGGGGATTTGGAGATGGTCGCTCTCATGGCCCGGTCCGGCCTGGATGTCTATGCACACAACGTCGAGACCGTAGAGGCATTATCCCCCCAAGTCCGTGACCGTCGGGCGAGTTTTCAAACGAGTCTACGAGTGTTGAAGGCCGCAAAGGCGGCTAAGCCGTCACTCATCACCAAGACATCGATGATGCTCGGTCTGGGCGAGAAAGAGGATCAGATGTGGGATGCTCTCCGGCAGCTGAGAGCCAATGACGTCGATGTTGTGACCTTTGGACAGTATATGCGTCCCACGAAACGACATATGCCCGTGCACGAGTATGTACGGCCAGATGTTTATGATATGTGGAAGGAGCGGGCGCTTGAGATGGGCTTCTTGTACTGCGCGAGCGGACCGCTGGTGAGAAGCAGCTACAAGGCCGGCGAAGCGTTTATTGAAAATGTCCTGAAGAAGAGGCGTGCCGGGTTGGCAGGAACCGAAGGTGCAGGCATACAAGATGTCGCTGCTGACGAAGTAGTCAGATGAAATACTTGATTTTGATTTTTGATTTTGTTTTCTTTGGAAACCGTTGGCGTTTGGGAACTTTGATATCATATTCCGGCTTCAAATCCCATCTAGATACAAAATCTTATTTCTCCCATTTCAACAGGATGATCTGTGACTATCCACATTCAACTGATGTTTCATGCCAGAGAAACAGAATGTTAATAATAAAAATGCATACACATAAACCATATTCTAAGAAGGTATCATGTTTCATTGTACTGTTTGATTTTCTGAACCCCTGCCCTTGCACTACTGGGTACTGCGAACAAAAAATCTACTAGGGCCAGGATCCATGCGGGAGAAACCCCAGATAAAGGGTATATTGGAAACCAAGAGAATTCTGCACTTCTGATCATCCCCAGGTTTTCCCTTCGGCCTTACTCCTTGATCAGCTCCTTGATGTCTCTTTCACTTAGCCCCATCAGATAGAGAATGTCAAGTAAACTTTCGCCATTCAGTCGTGTCGGTGCTTCCATCTGCACTTTGCTCTTGGCGCGCCAGGCCACTCCCAACCCCGCTTCGTTGAGCATGAGCAAGTCGTTGGCACCATCTCCGACTGCCAGCGTCTGAGACATCTGGAGGCCGTTGTCGGCAACAATCATCTGGAGTAGGTTTCTCTTCTGCGTAGCATCGATAATCGGGTGGTCAGGAGACAAAGTGCCAGTCAGAGTCTGGGTGGAGTCGTCGGAAACGAGCTGGAGAGTAAAAGAGAAAAAAAACGGTCAGCCCCAATTCGACCCACGTTTCGTAACACGTTTCAACATACATGGTTTGCAAATGCATAGTCGAGGCTTAGCTCTTCTGCCAACCAGTCGGCCAACGGCTGGAAGCCACCACTCAGGACTGCGGTCTTGTATCCAAGCCTTTGCAAGGCACGACAGAGTTCACGAGCACCAGGGGCGATGGTGATGACAGATTTGAGTTTCTCGAAGACATCGGCTGGAACTCCTTTGAGCAAGCTCACTCTCGCTTTGAGGGACGCCGAGAAATCAAGTTCGCCATTCATTGCCCGTGCAGTGATTTCCTGGTTATCCTTGTCAGTCTTTGTTCAATATAGACATGAGACAAGAGATTATACAGCACATACTGAAACCTCTTTCTCCACACCGATAAACCTGGCTATTTCGTCAATAACCTCTTGTTTGATTAAGGTGCTATCCATATCAAACACGGCTAGCCGCTTGTGACGCCTAAAGACCGAATCCTGCTGGAGCACCACTTCAACGTTCCATTCTCGCTCAAACCTCCAGATTAACTCATGCTTGCGCATGTCGGCGAAAGTGAGGTACTCGGGGCTCGGTGGAGGGCAGATTATGACCTCGACCACTCGGGGCTGATCTTCGTTGTCGAGACATCGATGCGAGCTGCTCATTCGGTGATACGGAGTGGACAGGTCTTCCATGATTTGCAGGAAATTGGTAAGACATAGTTGCGAGACATACGGGCCATACAGATGGTCCAGAGGCTCTGGTTCTTGCGGTGGCGGCTCGCGGGGAAGCTCATCGAGATTCTGCGTGGGCGCAGAGCCTTCTGGAACAGAGGGAACCGGTAGATCTTGAAGAGACTGAGGTTGCGGGGAGGAATCCGGGTGAAAATGAGGATGCACGGGCTGAGATGCCTTGTAGAAAATGGTGGCTACCAACTTCGGGGTGTCTGCGGGCAGGGAACTGAGCGAGTTGCTGAAGATCGAGTGCACAATGCCACTGTCCTTGACTCGCGCGTCCTTGGTCTTTGCCGGCGCGCCATTGAGAACAAGTGGGGCCGTGAGCACAGTCCCTGAGCTTCGCAAAAGAAGATCGCTAAAACCGGAGGCTCCCGAGGCAGACGATGGCTTGTACTGCTGGTGATCAAGGATGAAAGAGCCGCCAGACAACGAGCTATGCCGCAATACGGGACGTCCCCCGCGAGAAGGAAGGGTAGTGCTAGCCATTTTTGCTAAGACCCCCGGGCGGATAACTTCGGGATTTGGGCTGAGAGAGGGAGATCTTCGATTGCAAAGATTGACTCTGAATCCAGCAGAAACACACAAGGAAGCGGGTTAGGCTGGGGCGACTTTGCTGGCGAATAATCGAAGGCTGGAAAAGCGATATTAGTTATTGATTATTCAGGCCCGCAACAGCCATCCACATAAGTCAGCGCAAAAGCGAATGGAATAACTATAGTAGATAGCCGTCGTGTGTGGTGTCGTTCAACAAGGTGCATCGCGCATCTGCTGTTTGGCTTCAAGAAACCCTGGGCGATATCAAACACGAGGGGGAATGTTTCCAGTCGCCACTGCGCTAGTCAGCTGCGTTACATAAACCCCCACGTGCCGGCTCCCCCGCTTTACCCCGGCGAAAAGAAGCTCCAGCCCCGGGCCACAGCTGACTCAGCCCTTCGCCACGCCTTGACTAAGCCACACGGAGGCCCATGACTAATGCGCAGGGGGGGCGGCGTCATTGCCGGACTCGGGATCGGCCCTCGACTGAAGACGACGTCGATCGTCACAGACGGTTACATTGGATCGAGCCGGCCATTCAATATATCTATCTTCTTGTTTGAGATTGCATATATGTTACTTTCTTGCAGAAGAGACAGCCTGTGCACCTCGTGCCGAAATTGCTGATCCCGCCCCCGAGGATGAAGCCGAGATTCCTCTTGGCCGTGCTGGTCAAACGCATTGGCAGTGTCAGGGATTTTCCTGATGCCTGACAACGCTACCCTGCAAATCTTCGTCTCTCTCTATCTCTCCATCTCTCTTGCTGTCACTCTCTGTCCATCGCGCACATGGATTCGAGATGGACCCTCAGGACAGGGCCATGGTAGTACCGCTCTGCCTGCAGAATGTTCTTTTTGGGTTCCTTCAACTTACTCTTTCGGGCGTTGGCCACGCTAGAAGGGATTGCGTGATTTTCACTGGCCATGACCACATCAGACCCTGGGCCCTACGCAACAGTGCCATCCTCCCTCAGCACAAGCACAGGCACTCAGATTGTTTCCAGGCATGGTGTGTAAGGATCCAGGGCGTTGTGTAAGATTACTGTTTCCTCCAGGGAAGGTGTCTTTTTGCAGGAGGGTCACAGATTGCGTGCTTGGTAATCGCCCAATCACTCCCCCTTCCCTGATATATTGCAATTGCGTGCGAATCATTGAAGTAGAAGCGCTCTTCCTGCTCTTCTGCTCCCTCTTGAAACTGTCTTTTCCTCCTTTGTGTGTGAGTGTGAGTGTGTATTGCTGGCCCCGGATTCTCCATCGCTCTTCTTTCGTGACCATTCTCCACTCTTCTCGAGAGATTCTATACGCACCCCTTCCCTTTCTTTTTTTAAGTCGTCAATGAACCAGAGGCTTAGTTCCTTTGGTTCGACTTATAAATCCGCCAAGATTCAGTCCAACGCCCAAACATCCCTTATTTCCGCCTATCCCTTTGGCAGGCTGTTCGGCCTCTTCTCCTCGGCCGTCTCCTTCATCATGCCTGCCACAATCCAGTCCAGCTATCCTTCGGACACCGAGTCCTGTGATATCAAGGAAACCGAGTCCGGCTACGCCAGTGGTGATTCAAGCCACGCCGCTCTCCCGGATCTCGTCTTCACAAAGCCTCACTTGAAGTTCTTGAACAGACAGTTGCAGTTCCTCGAGCCGCAGGGTACGCAGTCTCTTCTCCCGCTGATAGAATCTTGGGGTACATGTACTGACTCGCTTTGATAGATGTCCTGAGATGGTGCATTACAAGTCTGCCTGGACTGTTTCAAACCACTGCCTTTGGGCTGACCGGCTTGGTCACCATTGATATCCTTTCTAAACTCGAGGTTCCGAGACCACAAGTCGTCGACTTGATCTTCCTCGACACCCTCCACCACTTTCCCGAAACCCTCGCTTTGGTCGAGCGCGTCCGAAAGCAATATCCAAGTGTGAATGTCCACGTCTACAAGCCACAGGGTACGGAGACGGCCGCTGAATTTGCTGCGAAATACGGAGACAAGCTGTGGGAGGCGAACGATCAGTTGTACGACTGGGTAGCCAAGGTTGAACCAGCTCAGCGTGCCTACCGGGAACTTCAAGTCAGCGCTGTGCTTACCGGCCGGAGACGAAGCCAAGGAGGAAAACGTGGAGACCTCAATATCGTGGAAGTCGACGATGCTGGCCTCATCAAGATCAATCCATTTGCCAACTGGAACTTCCAGCAAGTCAAGGAATACATCACCGCCAACAATGTCCCATACAACGAACTCCTCGACCGGGGCTACAAGAGCATCGGAGACTGGCACTCGACACAGCCGGTGAAGGAGGGCGAAGATGAACGTGCCGGTCGCTGGAAGGGACAAGCAAAGACCGAGTGCGGTATCCACAACCCCCGATCAAAGTACGCACAGTTCCTCCTAGACCAGGAGGCGAAGAAGCAACAGCAAGCACTCTAGGGCCTCTAAAAGAATAGAAGCAGTGATTGGCCATGTTGGAAATGTGCTTTATGCTGGTGCTCTTGCGTGTTTTGTGGATGTTTTACCGTGATGACTTGCTTTTTTTACGTTGGGATAGGCGTTATAGACCTCCTGTTGTTTCCTGTTGTTACATCTTCTTCCTATGATTACCCCTTGATGCCTGAATTGCTCAAATGTTTCTGTCCAATAGATATACACCCCCTTCAAGCACCACTGTTACATAGTTGCCCCATAGCATGAAAATAAAAATGTCGGGCCCTTTTTAGTCTAGTTCAAACGAAGTTGCCTAGAACCTTTTCTTTCCAACTTCTAGACTTCCACCGCCTCTCAGTAAGACGTCTGAATCTCCACATTTTGGACCAGCTCTGACGCCGCAGTTTGTACGCGGAGCACAAGAATGATCAAAACTCGATGTTCTCACAGATGCTGCTTCAGCAAGGAAAATGCCCAGACTCTACGGAGCACTGCCGTACGACATCGTATCAGGAGCGGTTTCATTGCTCAACGGCGAAAAAAGGGTTCATTATACAGGGCGTCTCAAGATCCTCGGCAATAATTGACAGTAGAAGCGATAGTCCGCGATTCGAAAACGAAAAGAAAGAATAAAAGAGTTCAGGATCATAGCAATCTAGTTCTGTACTCCATACCAGCTAACTCATTATACTGAGTTCAACACCCATGACAGCCACGATGCCGATCACGCAATTTTTCTTCAGGGTGACGGTTGAGCCCATGCGGCGAAATGGGACCCTTTTTTAGTTTCGTCGATCTTGCGTGGAAATAAGAAACGTTCCTGAAACTCAACGACCAGCATGAACGGCCAAGAGGGAGAGGGAGAGTGATAGGATATAGGATGCGATATCTGTGCGCGATATTGCCAGGGGTGCACGGCGTTTCCAATCTGCATCTAATTTTCTATCAGTTCCAAGCCTGTACGGAGTATGCAACTGAAGCTACACCACTGCTACCTCCTCGACGACACGTTACCTCGGACAAGCCTGCCGACCTCTCTCTTCTCATCTTTTCCTTTCGTTTCTGAAATGATCTGGCGGCATCTTGCCGAAAGGGATCGTCGGCGTGGTTGGTCTAGGGTCCGTTTTGACCGGGTTACATCATGGCTCTGCAGAAAGATGAAGCAAATCTCATCTCCAACCCAACCCAGGCACGCCGATTGTGTTGTTGGCCTTGTTGCTGGGCCCTTGTTCCTTGAGATAAGAGGTGTATGTAGGTGAAAAAGATGTACGGATGATGCTACTTCGTACCTGGGAGGGAGGGGTTGCTGTAGAGAGGAAGATGATAGACACACAACCTTAGCTCCAAATTTCGAGGTGCATTGTATGTGCTCCCTCTCATGGAACGTATCCACAAGGTGAGAGATAATGATAGTGTCATCAGGGTCTGTTTGATGCCATGGGTCTCTTCGCATTGTCTTTTTTCCCCAGAGTTTTCGTCCCTTTCGAGGAACATATATCATAGCTTCCCGCCTGCTCTTTTGTTTCTCATTCTTCTCTTCCTTCTCCAGCTCTCTCTCTTTTCCTTTCCCAACGGCGCTCTCCACTCTCCTCTCTGTTCATAAACCGGCTACGTTTCTTCCACAAGACTCTCGACTCCCCTCCAATCCTCTCCAAGAATCAATTGACCTCGGAGTCCTTTACCAAGTCTTAAAAAACTAAGCAGAAATGGCCAACCCACCACACGGCGGTGCCCTCAAGGACCTGCTTGCTAGGGATGCACCAAGATACGCTGAGCTTGAGGCAGAGGCCGAGAGCTTGCCCGCTCTCCTCTTGACTGAGAGACATCTCTGCGACTTGGAATTGATCCTCAATGGAGGGTTCAGTCCTTTGGAAGGTATGTCTCTTACGACCTGGTTGAAAAAAAAAAAATTTGAATCGGCCGCCCCGTTCGCAAATCTGGATTGAAAGGCCGCAAACCTCTTGAGACGAGAACCGAAGCTAATGGTGGGGCATAATAAACAGGGTTTATGAACGAGCAGGACTACAATGGGTATGCAAACCGTGGATTCAGTTGTGGAATTGCTTTTTTTAAAGCCATTCTTTGGTTGAATGACGTTTTTGGCTGACTTGGTTTTGTCACAGTGTTGTGGAGAACGTTCGTCTTGCGGATGGAAACCTCTTCAGTATCCCAATCACTCTGGACGCTTCCAAGCAAGTCATCGATAATCTTGGGCTCAAACCCGGCGTCCGTGTCACCTTGAGAGATTTCCGAGATGATCGCAACTTGGCCATCTTGACCATCGATGACATCTACAAGCCCAACAAGTGAGTTTTTCTAGACTCCTGCAAATTGGCCTTCGATAGTAGCAGCATACTGATTGAGGACAAAATAGATACAAGGAAGCAAAGGAAGTGTTTGGCGGTGATGATGAACATCCTGCCGTCCACTATCTCTTCCACCAGACTGAAGAGTACTACATCGGAGGAAAGATTGATGCCGTCAACAAGCTCAACCACTACGACTATGTTGGTCTTCGATGTGAGATTCGCCTTCAGTAATCATCCGTGTGAATAATTTGCTAATATCACGCAGTCTCTCCCGCGGAATTGCGCTTGCACTTCGACAAACTCGGCTGGACCAAAGTTGTCGCTTTCCAGACCAGGTATGGCTCTGTCAAAAACAAGAAAGCAATATTTGTGTCATGCTAATTGAGAAACTTTAGAAATCCCATGCATAGAGCTCATCGTGAATTGACCGTTCGTGCCGCCCGTGCTCGCCAGGCCAACGTCCTCATTCATCCGGTCGTTGGGTTGACCAAACCCGGTGACATTGATCACTTCACCCGCGTGAGAGTGTACGAAGCTCTCCTTCCCCGCTACCCCAACGGAATGGCCGTCCTCGGCTTGCTCCCTCTTGCCATGCGAATGGGTGGTCCCAGAGAAGCAATCTGGCACGCAATTATCCGCAAGAATCACGGTGCCACTCACTTCATCGTCGGTCGTGACCATGCCGGCCCAGGCAAAAACTCAAAGGGTGTAGATTTCTATGGTGCCTACGATGCTCAGCACGCCGTTGAGAAATACAGAGAGGAGTTGGGAATCGAAGTCGTCCCATTCCAGCAGCTCACATATCTTCCCGATACGGATGAATACAAACCAAGAGACGAGATCCCCGCAGGTGTCAAGACTCTGGATATCAGTGGAACCGAGCTTCGCAAGCGCCTGCGCATTGGTGCTCCCATCCCAGAATGGTTCTCCTACCCCGAGGTTGTCAAGGTTCTCCGAGAGTCCAATCCGCCACGATCCTCGCAGGGCTTCACAATTTTCCTTACCGGTTACCAGAACAGCGGCAAGGCTGCGATTGCCCGCGCACTTCAAGTGACTCTCAACCAGCAAGGTGGTCGCTCCGTGTCTCTTCTTCTCGGTGATACCGTGAGACACGAACTTTCGGCGGAATTGGGCTTCTCCAGAGAGGATCGCCACAAGAACATTCAGCGTATCGCTTTTGTCGCAGCTGAACTCTCCAGGGCCGGTGCCGCCGTCATTGCTGCACCGATTGCCCCTCATGAGGAGAGCAGACGGCAGGCGCGTGAGACTATTTCCGCCACTGGTACCTTCTTCCTCGTCCACGTTGCAACTCCCCTCGAGTATTGCGAAAAGACCGATAAGAGAGGTGTCTATGCCAAAGCCAGACGAGGCGAGATCAAGGGCTTCACCGGAGTTGATGATCCATATGACACCCCCAAGAAGCCCGATCTCACCGTTGACATTGAGAAACAGTCCGTGCGAAGCGCCGTTCACGAGATCGTCCTCTTGCTCGAGAGCCAGGGATTCTTGGACAGGCTTTAAAGCATCTGCAAGTCCTAGTGCCATCGTTTGGAATTGCCACAGAGCTGCGGCCGAATACCCGGATAGACTGTTTTGTACACAATTGATCTGCTGATTTGCATGATGATCGGGTTATGAATGCTAGACTACTGAGTTATGAGTTTTATCAAAGTCAAATGTTATATATTTCCAAGCAATGAACTGTGTTTTTAGATCTCAAATCTTTGCCTGTTAGAAAGTGTGTGGCGTTAAGCTGCAGTAGTAAAGCTTTAGCTCAGAATCGGCGACTCGGCGCGCTCAGAGGATTTTTGATTCTCCGAGCCTCTCGGGCCGTTGGAAAAGCGGCCCGTGCACAAAGTAGTCCGATTTGCGATCAAACAACGCAAACATCCAAAACCTCATCTCAACGTCAGTTCTGGATTTTTCTTTCATCCATCCGCCTTCACAGGCTAACAGCCCATCAACCATTGCGACGCAATGGCGCCCACACATCTATATCCACGGCGAATACCACGTCTAACCCGTCCATTAAGGCCGCCCAGAAACCATGTTGCGCAGCCGAAGCCTCGTCTTTTCACCAGCAACTCCCAACTACTCCTTATATCCTCACCAGCGAACCGGCCACAGCTGCCTTTCCTCCACTCGCCTGTCGTGCGGCCCTCCAATATTTACTCAAGCCGTGGCTTCAACCTCCGTCTCCTCAGCACAGAACGCCGCAAGAAGATCACCGATGGCATCAAGATCGCCGTCACGGCCTATGCGATCATGGTGCTCCTCTACGTGATCAAGTTGGGCCTACAGCAGGAGAAGATCGAACGGATATACCCGACCCCGCCCGATTTCACGACGTATAGTCGCTGGCTGCTGCGTTCTGCGAGAGCTTTGCAGAATCCAGAGTCGGTGGGGTTGGCGATGACTTCGTGGCGGAGAGTCGGGGAGTTTTGTACGGAGTTGTTGGAGAGGTTGGAGAATCCCGAGGTTGATGGGAAGGGGTTGAAGGAGCAGACTGAGGGTGGGATTCTCATTGATGGTGTTGGGAAGACGGGGTATGATATTGAAGGGATGAGTGAGTCTTGGAAAATGGGATACTTCCAGGCGCTGATGGGCGCGGCTGAAGCGGCGGAGAAGCTTGATGGATGGCTGTACGATGAGGAGTTGGATGTTGCTGCGCCGGCGGAGTATGTTGTTGGTCCGTCGAATCCCAACCCGAAGCCGCATCCTATGGGGATGAAGCAGATTATGAAGGAGGAGAACTGCCGGCCGGCATACGAGAGTCCGGAGGTGTACTACACGAAGATTCTGACGACCAAAGGGCTTCAGACGAACCAGAAACTTGATGCGGCTCTAGCGTACGCTGATTGGCTTGACTTCAAGGGATTAAGAGAGACTGCGGACGCTATGTATGAGTGGGCGATGGATATTGCCGCGTCAGGAATCTCTGTGGATCCGTCCAAGGTGGTTGATATGAACACTGGCATTTTGAAAGATGTTGATAAAGAGTATGTCACGGATAACGTGTTACGTGCCACAACTGCTCTCGGCGTACATAAAGTCCGTCAGGGTGACTTGGCCCCGGCTCTATCTATATTCCTGTCCGTGCTGAGGGCTCGTCGAAACCTACCTCAGGCGCCTATTTCAGCAACCGGCGCTCAGGACTTAGCCCCACCGAAAGATGACTCTGCGACATCTGAAATATCCGACATAATATCCTCTTACCTTTTCCCCCCTCCGTATCCTGTGCCCACCCTTACCGGAAACGAACAGCCACTTCGATCTGCTTCCTCTGCCTGCGATGAAGCCGGTTTGATGATCTATATCGGAGAAATAATATATGCCTCTTCGTCACAAGAAACCGGCCTGGCTTGGACTCGCGATGCGGTGGACTTGGCGGAAATGTCGCTCTTACAGCTGGACGAGACCCACGATGTACCCCATAGCTACGGAATGAAATACTCTAGCAATGAGGAACGGTGTCACGACTGCCTTCGCACTGGTCTTGAGAACTGGAAGAAGATGGTTAGGAGGCTTGTCGTTAAAGCTGAGCAGGAGGAGTTGGACTGTATGAATACTACAAAAGATTCCTGGTTCAGCAGCCGTGCGAAAAAGGTGAAAGAGAAGGAAATGGAGAGGAAAAGATGGGAAGCGGAGGAGATGATTCTGCAAGATCGATCGAAGAGAGTCCAAAGGTTCATTGGGGATCCTTTGCTTGCCGGGTTGGCGCCCAACACTACTATGATGCTATTTAGCTGATTTAGTTCTAATTTCTGACTTGATGCATGGTGTCTTGGAATGGAATCGTGGTTTCTAACAAAAGGCGTTGCGGTGTTGGATTGGGTTACTGGGCGGTGACGATTTTTTGACTCCCAGCATCCACACGCTTGCTGTACAATACATTCAAATGAGCTACTTTTGAGAGTCGATGCACTTTTTGGCATAGTTTCCTGGGTCCAGAGAGCTTGATGTGTGCGTCGTTCTATGTGAAACCAGGTAATACTGAATGTGTGCCTTGCATCAATCTCCACACTCCCATGGCGATCAGTGTGTTGGGCAGCTGGGATATTGCAGCACTTCGAAATGCTATATTGCCAGTGTTTCTTTCTCTCTATATTCATCTTCAAGACATCAGGTGCTTAGTCATCAGCGGATCCAGGCCGAGTCTAGCTAATGCGACGCCATCTCACTCGCATCCATGCTTGATCAACATGTCTTGCATTGACGACAACCCCTGACCCTGATCCTGATCCTGGCCATGACCATCGAGCCTAATCTCGCCGAGGATACGAGATAACATTAACATCTCGAGAGTCAGCTCTTATCTCTCTCATACCTTTTGATCGTCATTCAGACTTTGTCGCGTCCCCCCTAGGCAGGTTGTAACCCTCGCAGAAATCACGGTCCTTCAAACGATATTAACAAGACCGACAACCGGACCATACAAAATACATTTCTTGCCGGTGCAACCTGCCATGCGCGAAAGCGGGTAAGTCGGCGTGGGGACCTTGCTTCTTGCCGGGGACGCTGGCTGCCAACGGTGGAATGGCGGGCCGCATTGAGGGGGCACTGGGGTTTTCCCTCGCTCTTCATAGCGCCGGCGGCGGCGACGGCGGCGGGGGAGGCATGCCCTCAAGGTCCCTCGATACCTTGCCACTGCCCGGGAGGCCAAGTTAACGTGGAATGAGGCTCTTCATGATCTATCTGTTACTCGATACGAGTTGAATCTCCGGGCCTGTAAGAGGTGCCTAAGAGATTTGAGAAGCAGATCCTTTTTCCATCGGACTGAGGGATATTATTGGGACCGTTTTTGTGTCAAATGGATCAGTTGTCGATTTGAGGGTGTTTTTGCTGAAAGAGGTTCTTTATTTGTGGTCAAACTGCGATTCCCGATGCTCCATGACAGTGCTCTGAATCCCTGTTGAAAGTGTCCAGGGGTTTTGCCGAACTTGGGCTTATTGCCAAAACAAGTTCAGGGACAGAAAAAACAGTGCAAAGCCTGCATCCTCGGTCTCCGCTCAACGTTGGCGGCTACTTGTCGATCGTTGAGGATTCCCCAGAAAAGCATCAGATCCAATAGGAAGCTTTCCAGGCTCCATAAATTGATATTGCTTGTGGCAAGAAGGAATGCGAATATCATCTAGCCTTCGAAACCTAGATGTAACGCACAGATATCACCCCAAATCCAAAGAGAACGCGATGATCTATTCACTACCGGATGCGCCGGCATTTGAAGAAATACCCTCCGTCTATCTGATCAAGGGAGCGTTTGGAATCTTTAACGGTTGCATATGTATGTATCAGAAAGATCCAATTGCGGAGATATCTCACTAACTAATAACGGCTGGAGATCATAAAGAAGTTTTATATGATCTTTGGACTTTTGCAGGCATACCTGCCAGGTTCTCAGGCAACGTGGACAATGCTAACTGATCCTCGGTGAATATCACCAATTGATCAATGGCTTCAGGTTTCCTTTGCACACCTTGTGGAGCCTGCTGCCTTATCAAAGTTTTTTCTTGAGATTGGAACAAGTCTCCCACATAATACCCCACATACATGCCATGAGACTTGTTTCTTCATTTCTAGAAGCCTGTGGATATATATTCCCTGGCAGTGACTTCCATTTTACCATGCTGTTTGCAAGGTCCACGGTTCGTTTGGCCCTGGCACCATGTGTCCTTGTCTGGCGTGGCTCAAACTGTGCTGTTCTTCTTGCCCTGCATGAAATGCAGCCATTTGGGGAAAGCTGGTTGCCATGCATTGTTGATAAAAGAATTGTTGGGCACTCTTTAATATTCTCTCATGGTTGACAGGGTCCCGCGAGTGGCAAAGCAGGCATTTTGCAGCAAAACTCTCTTGGTGTCTGGAGAACCCTGCCGTCAAGCCGTTTCAGAAAGATATTACCTTAACTTACCATGTCACAATCTAAGCAATCCTTCTCGAGCTCTTTATACGCGACGCAAGAGGGCAGTTAGCCAAAAAAGTGGGAAAGCAGGAATCGGAGGCAGTAATACCTTCATCGCCCTGGCGTGGAGCTTGACATGATATCTGCCGTCGTCTCATGGATGATGAAGGCGTTAATATGAAGATTTCCCACCAAGCCTCTCTTTTGTTAAGGAGAGATGTTTTGGTAGAATTTAGAAGTGACGGATTCTGTTCCGCAAACACGGAATCGCCTACGAGCAAGTCAATGGAACATATTGGGTCGGATGCGCCGTGGCAGAGACGAAACCCCGAGAATCAGCATACCGAACGTTCACGCACATGTGCAAGGAACCTGACCCAGCATCTTTTCCCGCAATGTATGTACATGATGCTAGAAGTGGAAAGGCATTGCTTTGAATTCCGTGGCAAATGATGCGGCAAAAAAAAAAAAAAAGAAAAAAAAGAAAAAATTGTATTGGTTGCGTACTGAAAGCAAGCATCACCATTTTCAATGATTATTGAATAAGCCTTCGAAGTTAGGGTCTGCAGGAAAATTCGAAGCACAGAGCCGGCGATGTGCCAGCTAATTGACTGGGAGAAAGTGATATCGAGGCCTTTAAACTCTGACTTGTTTATCATTGAAAAGGAATTGAGGCCTTAATCGGCAGCATTGAGTTTGAACATTCAAGCATTATTGTCTCCTTGAAAAGGATTCGGATGCTATTTTCGATGTTAAAAGGAGCACAGGTGCTATCATTTGCCATTCTGTGTTTGGAAAATCGTCTCTAGGTAATGTTGCAAATCTGAAACCAAGTTGTCCCATCTTATTGAGGTCCATATATTTCCCCTAGATTTCTAATTTTTTTAGAAGCAAAAAGGAATGAAAAAGAACTGACTCAACAAAAGGAAACATCGTTATCGATAACTTGACTAGACACCGTCAAATCCTGCCCTATGCAATACTCAAACACGATATGCTTGGTATAGTTGGGAAATTCTTCGGCTGCCAACCAACGTCCTCTTTCAACTTAATCAGCCTTGTAGTATATACTTATACCCACCTCGTTTTCGAAACATTGGCCTTCCGAATACCAAACTCGTCTAAACGGTTCTCCGATTTAGGACAGATGTAACTTTGTTCAAACGTCATCGCTTTACCTTCCGACAACCGTGCTCACAGGCCCTTGATACACTTTCCGTCCTCGCACAAAATACATGACAAGACTTGCAGCCACAACAAAGAGATACATCACAACACTCCAGTTGAAATTCTTTGCTGTGACATGTCTCTCGTTCGGCCAGAAGCACCAAAAGAATGCGAAGATGACGTACACAAATGAAACTGCGTTCACGGCGGGGCCTCCTCGTTTCCCGAGGCTCCACGGAGCTGCGGGTAGTTTGTCGGGGTGCCAGATGCGTTGATATAGGACGGAGCCAATGGAAAGCGCATAGGTGGCCATGAGAGAGCCTGAGTACAGGGAAATGATAGCGTTGAAGGCGACGTCTGAGCCGATGTATATAAGCGAGACGAGGCTGGTGAAGGCGCAGGTGAAGAGGATGGCGTTGATAGGGATGTGTTTTGTTTTGTGCACTGTTGCCAGCCATTTTGAAAAGGGGAGGCCTTGGTCGCGGGCGAAAGAGAAGGTTTGGCGTGACGCTGCAGCGCCGAAAGTGATATTGCTTGAAAATAGAAGAAGCAAAACAATGGCTGTCAATAAGGTTACGCCTCTTGGTTCAACAGCGCCTTGAAAGACATAGAGGAAAGGAAAAGCAGTTGGATTATCGATAGCAGCATCGACGGATGGAAGTGCAAAGAGATAGGTGACCAGAAGAATTAAGCCCATTATGCAGTTTACTAGATAGCCCCAGGCCATTGCTCGCGGAACGTGCTTCGATGCATCTCTGATCTCCTCTGCCATGTGTGCAGCGGCATCCGATGCTACAGATATAATTAGCTTTGATACAAGGTGGTATAGACTCCTTTAGGGGGCTTTACACCTACTCAATGACACATAAATCGCAGTGATTTGGCCAACCATCAGACTGAGCCCAATTGATGGCCATTGCCCGTGATCTTTAAAAACCATGAACACCGCCTTCGGGGAATTGCGTGGCGCCATAGCCCAGAGGACAATAACAACGGCCATAAACCCCAAGATATGTAATACCAAGAGAAGGTTCTGAATCATAGGCATTGCGCGCGCAAACCATACATTGACGATGTAGATAGACAAGGCCATAGCACATATTAGAAGGGTGCCCTGCCATCGAGCTGGCTTATAACCTGGGTAGTTGAGGATTATCAGGCCTTGAACGAGTGTTCCGGCTAAGAAGGGTCCAGCTGCTGCTCCGGCTTGCCATGCCAGTACTGACATCCACCCTATAAAGATATCAAGTCAGAGCCCAAAATTGAATTTCCATCATCAAAAATTCCAGATGGCATCCGACTCACCAGTAATATAGCTCAGGAATCTCTGATATCTTGGAGAGGCAAATTCGGAAACCCAGTGGTATTGTCCTCCGGAAATGGGTGCCCTAGATTTGGATCCAAACTCAGCAAGCCGTTCGGGCGCTGGATGATAATATACTGAACTGACATCGAGGCCATTTCTGCCATGGAATACACGCAAAACCCAAACCCGATAAAGGTCCAGACGTAGGACCAGAATAAACCCGCAACCCCACCATCGCTGAGGCCTTGGTGCTGAGCACTAGAGCGGAGTTAGCAAAACTGACAATACTCGGATAATCAGTTATCAGTCAGTAAATCCAAAAGGCGAATCCACGTACAGTAACACGAACTCCCAGGTCGCCCCGAGGACTATCGAAAAGCTTAGAGCGGCCACCGGCCGGTATGTTCTCTGTTGAAAGTTAGACAAGAAGTATATAGTTTTGTTTATTTTTTAGTAGAATGTCATCCATTCGAGGCCTGAATGGTAGAGAAACATAAACGAGGAAATAGATTGAACGCACGGCAAACTCCTGGTTCTTTCCCATGCGCATCATATCCCTATGGTCATTTCTTGTATGCCCTGCAAACGGAGAGACAAACTCATCTCTTTCTGCGGTGTCAAGACGATTTAGATTGTATTCATCAAGAAGGCTGACTGAACGGTGGAAGCTTGGTGGTTTGGTTTCGTCGTCCACAGACGAACTCAGCGGCGAGGTCATCCTGACAGCTTGAGGCATTTTAGTGACCAAAACCAGGAAGCAACTATCAACATTGAAGAAGCCTTCGCAGTTAATATGGTGCTAGGTTCTAGCAATCGAACATGACTCTTAATCATGTAATCGCTTGTGAGAGGCCAGGGGGAAAGCTATACGCGAGAAAGCGGATTTAGCGATCATAAAGGCTTGTAGCAGCCCACAAAGCAGCGATCCTCTCTGGTAAAGACTTAAAGATGAGCGAATACCAGTAGCAGGGTATAGTGGAACGAGAGACACATCCGGCACGGTGTTAATATTGGGAAATCTGGGGAGGTGATCGATATGAGAGTTCCACAGATCCAGGTTGAATTCATGTATTCCTTTCTTCGAAAGACGACCCTCGTCAGAGATCAGGAGAAGGAAAGCAAAGCGATGAGCTGCGTCCCAGGGAATCCCAAGTTCAAACGGCGCTGAACGAGATCTGCGCCTTCGGATGTGGATTCCCGTCGTAGTTTGGCATCAAAAGATGTTTGCTCGTTCTAATCCACGGACAAGCTGATCGCCAGAGATCCATAGTGACGGGCGGCTATCAAGCTTATGCCGGCAGTCCATCTCTTCTCCTTGAGACTTCTCTGGCGAAAAAGAGCATCCCAAGGAAGACGAGTCAATGGATGCTGATCATTGGAAGTGGGCCAATATCCCGAGCCTGTGCGACGATAAAGGACGCCACAGACCCAGAAACCATTTGAGTCCATCCGATCCTTTAGGCGAGATGCTGGTCACGAAAAGCACTGCAGGTTCAAAGAACGCGTTGTCCAGCAAGCTTTGTACGTCTGTGAGAGAGGGAGAGAGAGAGATATGGAGAGAGTGAGTGAGGTGTGATTTGGTTGTCGTGAGGTTGAACCTCCACCGTCGCCTCGTCTTCGCAGAACAGCGCCTCAAATATCAGCAGCAGCAGCAGCAGCAGCAGTTGGTCTCATACCAAGGATCCCACTGCTAGGATCCCAACTCTGAAGCACATATCTGCATGTACGAAGGATGTTCTGAACAACGCCCAAGCCAATGGATACGGCATCAGACTGAATGATCGCCCTACAGGCTGGCCAGATGCGGCACAGCGGGAAAAGCCACCGCCAATCCAAACCGCACACTGTTGCTTTTGATTCGTGATGTTGATTTCCTCGTCGTTGTTATGCGGGTCAGAGGTCCCTTTGCGATCTGACAGCCGCCCCATCCAACGATATTTATTACCAGAGATCGCCAAAGAAAGACGGTCGCAGAAGCAAGAATGACTTGTTCTTCGATGGCCAACGATGCACAAACGATTGGCATTTTCTTTCATGCAGATTTGGTCATACAGCCTGGCTTTGGCCCACCTTGCCTTCCTTGTTGTTGGATGAGAGAGCGAAGCCTCTGTGCATCGAGAACGGAATCCCCATCGATGGAACAGGTGTACCAACATATTGGCCCCATACCGAGATCATGGCAGCATATTACAGAGGCTTCCCTCGTAAAAGGAGCCAGCGGAACCACCACTGTGCGACGTTGGTTATTTTCGTCTCGTCATTTGCTCTCTTAAGGCTTCCAGATAGGCGTGCCGGCACGCTCCTGGTATGATTCCCAGAACCAGTTGGTCTCACTGAACAGCCGGAGCCTTCGACACTCGGTCTTCTTGTTGACTGACCTGCTGGCCGCTACCTACTAACTAGGTCCACTATGATTCATGGCACCTTCGCCGACGCCATCACTACCGGAGGGAGTTTTCGCTCCTCTGACAGTCAATAACAATAAGGACCGCGGCGGCTTGATCATTGTGGTGTCAGCTCTCTCTGTGGGCATCGCGCTCATTTTATTAGCTATACGGGCGTATGTCCAAAGAATCAGGCGAACAATCAAACTGGATGATGTTTTCCTTCTAGGAGCTACTGTGAGACCGCCTAATATACATGGACCCGTGGACTACATTGCTGACTTTGGGCCACAGGTACTCTTCTGCAGTCAATCATCGTTTGTCTTTTTCCAAGTTCACAATGGATGGGGAAAAGTAGATGAACTTTTGCAGGCTCACCGTCATGGGCCCATGTTGAGGGTTTGGGTCTCCCGCCTCCCTTAAACTAATAAGGCGCTATCTGACTGACGACCCGTAGGCTGCATACGTGGCCGACATGTTGTACATATTCACCTTATACGTTTCAAAATGCTCGGGCGCCTTTTTCTATCTTCGCATTTCACCTGGCCGAATACTGCTCCTCACGGTGTGGGCTGTAGTTTCCGTTGCAACGATATGGATGATTGCAGCTGTGCTACTTCTTGGTTTACGATGCGACACAGGTCATCCGTGGAATGATATCACGGCAAAATGTCCCACACTTGTGAGAAATCTCTATCAACATATTAGAAGGCTCCTTAAACCCGTTAACTGTGTCTTTTAGTTTCTTCATTGGAACGTCGTCGGCGCCATTGATATGCTCATTGAATTGGCCATATCCGGTACCTCATTCATCCTCGTCCATAATATTCAAATCTCCAGAAAACAAAAGTTTCATGTCATATTGGCATTGAGCTCACGCATATTGTAAGCGAGATGCCCTTCCCGCTTTGGCGGCTCGAATTACCTCATACTGCAGTCTCCTGACCTTTTCATAGGGTACTCATTCCAGCAACTCTGCACCTTTACTTTTTACGCCAACAAATCCATTCTACAGACCCTACATATGACGCGACCTATGCCACCATCTGTGCACAAATCCAGATGGGATATATCCTCGTAGCCAACACGATTCCATGCCTGAAGCCATTCATAGCCGCCTATGAGGGATCAGACGCAAAGTTGGCCTTTCGGGCCCGTCCCGCTAATAGTCCGCGAGACTCAATGCTTCCGCAACAAGATGAAGAAAACCAAAATGAAGTGAAACGAGGCAAAAGAACGAATGGCACTAGCCAGGATAGTCATCCGAATCGTTCTTCGGGACCATCACGGCACGATAGAAGGAAAGGGTGCGGGCAACCCATCTCGCTGTTACATGTTTCAACGAAAGATATTAGCGTAACTGCTGCTCCCGCCACGGCTGGATCCGAAGTAAAGCTTTGCCCTTTGGCGGAGCAGCCAGAGTCTGGCAAGCAACAAGAATGATATGGGGCGCAACGATTTAAGATCAATATACGGAGTATGATTATGTGTATATGACTTCTCATCATATTAGTTGGGACCTGCACTGCCCAATGCTGTTGATCCATCGCATCAGAGGCATTATTGGAGGACAGCAGTAGTAAAAGCGAGAAAAACATCTGAAGAGATATTGCTCTTTTTCGGGCCGGCCTCATAGCTCATCGTCCATACGACCATGAAAATATCCAAGAGGAAGACAGCATACACTGCAATGCATTGACAAAAGCTGTGTGTGTGAGAGCATATATACATATTCTAACCCTACAGTAAAGGACGGAGGAAACTCGGCTCAAAAAATATATGCAAATCCAACAAGAGACATGGACTATAAATGAACTATATGGGGAAACGAGTACTCGGTAAGCCACGAATGCGGGCGAGCCCGGAGGGAAAAGATTGAAGGAAGCCAATGTGGGGAAAAATGGTAAAAGACTTGGAACGTTCACTGAACGAAAAAGGAGGCGGTAGCTGCTACCCCAAAAGGTTATACAGAAGTAAAAAGATAAAGACAAGGAAGAAGATAAAAGAGTTTTACCCGAACTCGACAAGTAACAGGAGCGCACACAGCGTGATCCAAGCGAAGACCACCGAAGAGCGACGGTCTCGCCGCGTAAACGTAAGGGTTAGGATCCCCCCTTCGACGTGCTCCTCGTATCATTACGGCCCCGGCTTCCACCGATTATTGTACCGTTCCCCAGTTGAATCGTAAAATCCTTGAAATTTAGAGCGAACGATTCCTCACCGTACTTCCAATCCATGGGTTTTTGCACTGCGACCTCGAAATCGCTATTTGCAATTTTTAAGAGTCCCTGGATTGCGTCGTGTGCACCAGTGGCACTGCGAAGTTCCTCTGTTACTTCATATATATAGAGAACTGCAATTCGAGCAAAATCAGAAACCTTGACAGGTAAAGCAGGCTGGCCGGTCTTCTTGGGTGCTGGGGCTGTTTTGCTTGGCTGAGAGTTCGGCGGAAGGGGGCTTGTTGGAGTAGCAGCGATTTCATCCCGGCGCGCAATGGGAGCATGATTGCGACTGTGGTGCCTGCGAGACGTCAAATAGTCTTCGCCGGGCGGCGACTCAAAGGTATCCGGGTCAGAAACGATGACATGCCGCCTCCTGTTCGCACCATTGAAAGTAACCAGTGCGTTCTCACTGGTACAGGACAAATCTTCCTGATTGAACAACCCTAGGATCTTCGAAGCATTCAAAGGAATACTAAAGTTGACCTGGGACTGCTCAAAAAGTCGCGGAAGCGCATTGCCCACAGTCGCATTTTGATAGTCCTCGTTGATATTTACCGTAGCACAGCTGCCATCGCCAGGCACAGCGCACCTAGGGCCTCGGAATCCGTTCACGCAAACACATCCACATGAACCTTCGCGGCCAATGCTGACACCTCCATTCAAGCACGGATGCGACCTCTCACACTCGCTTGGTAAGTCAGTGGGTTTGTTTGAATTCCCTTTATTTCGCTCCTGGGGAAGGGCGATGAGGACGACAGGAATTATCACTGCGGAGGAGATAAGAAGAAATAAGACGAAAATGATAAAAATAAATGCGCAACGAGACATCCCACAGCAACGCGGGGGCCTTCTTGGCTCTTCCGGCGAGGTTTCGGGAAGGGTGACATTTGGGTTTGTTCGAGTGCCATACGCTCCAGAACCTCGAGAACCAGCAGTGGGGGTGCCTATGGGGCCAGGCGGCGGGAAGGAGGCAAGGATATCAGATATAGAACCCGAATTTCGACCGCGTGCGCTATTTAGATCGCCGCTACCATTGAGCATATCAAGCATACCGAGTCTGCTTGCTGTTCTTCCGCGGTCTAAATTCGAAGCTAATTTTGTGGCACGCCGAATAAGATCTGGAAGACTAGTAAGGCTGCCTCTTGCTTCGGCGTCTCGAACAGCATCGATATCGAGTGGAGGTGGTCTTCTGAGATCAAGTTTATTCAGACTAGATTCTGGAATCTCGCGGTTCCTATTGTTCAACTCAAGATCGTTCAACTCTTCCTCAGAAAGCGAAGTTGGAAATCGTGTTTTGGGGATTGGCGGTTTCTCCAGATCATCAAAAGAGGAATCAGAAGAGGTAGAATCAGAGCTGTAGCGCGTTGTATAATGCGGACTCGACGTTTGTGGTGGGTTTTCAATCGCACCCGATGTGTTACGACCCACTCCTGCAACCGCATATGCGCCAGAGTCGGCGCTGCGGTTGTATGTGTTATCCTGCCCGCGGGTTTCTGGCCCCGTGCGTCGACTTCCGTTCCCCGAGTTCTGGCCGTTTTGGGTTTTATTGATGGTGCGAAGAGATGGTTTTGCTCGTTTGCCTAAACTCGCCTGGCGCACAAGGCCCTCTTCGCCATCTCTGCTATCTGGCGCATACGACTCTCTGGGAGAATTAGTGAAGTCTCCTTCAAATGGTGCAGTCCCCCAGCTAGAATGTATGGCTCTACTTGATGCATATGATATCGGTTTCCGTGGAGAACTTTCGGCAGACTCTTCCAGAATTGGAGGTATATTCGTGTTATTTGCAAAAAAAGAACTTGCACCACGGCGAGAGGATGGAGGGCCTAGATACTGGCTTTGTTGCGAATGGCCTTGGTCAGGTGGTAGTTCAGGAGAGCTGAAAGGGTCAGAGAATGTATCTGAAGAGTTCGGTTGCTCAGGGACTGATTTGAAGTCTTGCACGTACGGCCGTGGGGGGTCCTCGTAGTGATACTCTGGAGTGCTGTGTTGCTGGTGGTATGTCATAACTGGGGTATACTCTTGCATTTTCGATGCATCCAGCGGCGGAGGAACATTGCGAGGTTCTGGCCGCGGAGGCCTCGGGGGTCTTTGAGGGGTTGGTGTATAGAGAGCAGCCACGTTGTCCGGAGCCCTATTCATTTCCAATACACCCTCGCTATTTTCAGGAAGAGGCCATTGAGACGTTGATGACCGGACCATATTGGCAGCTCTGGTCCCTTGTTCAGTGGGCGGAAACACCGCCGGAACTGGTGGTGGTCGCCTCACTGGTAGCCGATTCGGGTGCTGATTCCCTCGGCTTTGTCCGATATCAGCATACCCATTTGCTGATAAACCAGCCTGCATCATCTCCCGTGCTCTCCGTACAGAGCCCTTTCCTTCATATTTTGCGCCTTCATATCGTCCGCCGTTCATTTCGACTCGGAATGCTGGGAAATAGGCTGCAATATAATACAATATCCGTCTCAACTTTTACCAACCGAAACACGTATTGACTGACAAATGCTGGTCTAGGATATTTCGCATCTCAAACTTCGGAAACTCAGTCTCAGAATATATGGTTCCCGGGTCAACCAGGCGTCGCAAAAGTGGGTGGGAAATAAAGTGGAAGCAGGTGAAGTGAAACGGCGTCGACACGATTTTATCAAATCGCAGGCGTCTTCACCACACTGCTAGCTAAAACGTTCTGGCGATTCTATGCCTTCGATACAGGCGAAAACCACAAGAATAAGGCAGTAGTCGAATTGAAACATCAACAGCAAGTATCCAGCAGTTATACTGAAGTCCTAGCAGCTGCGAGTCAAATTAAAATGAATGGATGGGTCTATCAGATGCACCCTCTTGGTTCTAGGTATCAGTCAGTAACCTGGTGAACAGAACAGATACATCCATGTAATTGCCAAAAGCCGTTCAGGACCAAATGGCGGGGATGTTGAGGTGAGTCTCTGAGGGCAGACTACACCAGCAAAGCACAGCCGTATGATACAATTCGTGAATTAAACATATATAAAGGAGGCCAAGCTCTGATGTATTTTGAATGCAGTGTCCCAGAATAGCGAGCATGAAAATGCATGACATACCAAGAAAGAATGAAAAGACTTTTGACAAAAGTGCAAAACGAGCGACTTGGGCGAGAGAATGAGCGGATTTCGAAAAATCACATACCCTCAGAAATCAAACCTTTGACGTCTCAGAGCAGTGGAAGGAATGTGAGATATCACTCCTTTCGAGTCTCGTCTTAACAAGGACCAACTTGCTTCCCGACAATCCTGGCCGAGAGCTCACGAAGAAAAGAGCGTCGAGCTCTGACAAAAGAAAGGAGGAATCGAGGAGAAAAAAACTCGAAATCGTCAGGATAGCTTTCGAGGATGAAGAGGTTTGCAACTTGAAGACATGCGCGATAACCGGCGCAGCATGATGCTCGACACCGCCAATGTTCTCCTCTGCTCCTCTGCTTCTAGTGTCAAGATTGCCCTTCCCTAATTTGCTCTGAAACAGGCTCTTCAAGGATCATTGCAAGCTCCATGGCCATGATCAGACCATTGGTCAAAGGAGGGGGTTCCTAACCCGTTGCTTCCTAGCCCCATCAGACACCTCGTGTGGTGGTCCATCACGGTCGTCAGTGGCTAAAAAGGCTCGTTTAAAGTTGAAACAGAGCTCCGCAAATTCTCTCGCTCAAATGTGAGCCTGATTCAATTTAAAATCAACTTCAAGTGCAACAGCTTTCTCAATTCCTCATCATCATCCTCATCAAGTTGTCGTCTGCAGTGTCTCCTTTGGCGATAAACCCAGGCTGCTGCCGTTCTGTTGTCTTTGCAGTATAGCTCGGTTATAGTTAGCGTCTGGGACAGCCTGAACTGGTTACTCCGTAGAGTCTCTGGAATGCCTTTGCCTTGACCTGCGAAACACGCGGGGGAATTGTTGGACATTTTTGGTGTTAGGTCAGGACGCTAGACAAGGGCGCGCCCGTTCTTCAGGCAGGGCTTTTTCTTAGTGCGTAACTAGCCGCTCAGCAGCCTGATCTCAATCCAAAGTTGTTCTCCCTGAGAAAGGTCTGCTCGACAGTGATTCTCAGCAATTCGGGATGGGTCGCGGTGAGATGGTTCCCAGCAATCCTACGTTGAAATAAGAAATTTAAAGATGCTGTGGAACAAGTCAGGTGATGGCCCTTATTTGAGCCTCAGCGTCCATTGCCAATATTTACATCTGCATCAATCAATCCATCCGGTTTCTGCGTCTGGAATCGAGTCTCTCGTCGTGCGAGCGGGTGTCCCAACTGCCCTTCCTGCATCCTTTCAAATGATTCCCCTGTGGTGTTGGTTCTTTCTCTCATCTGAAGCGGCCCTTCCTTGCTGTAAGAAGCCATGGGTTGCAATTGGAAGACAAGCATTTCCACGCTGCAAATCTCACCAGCATGGTTCTCCCTGATACCAAGAAGTAGAATCTTCTGTATTTCTTATCTGTCTCTCAAATTTCATACCTCCTAGGTGACCAGGTATATTCGCTGCTTGTTTGCAGATCGTTTTACACGATCTGCGAATTCCACAGACGTCGTGCGAGCTGGAATACACTATCTGAATTCGAAGCGAGACCTTGGTCGTCTATTATTATCATTTATCATTCTTCTTTGAGGGAATGTCAGAAGTAGAACCTCAATCTGAAGGTGTGCCGGCATTTCCTTTATGGCTTACGAGTCCTTCAAGCTATTACCTCTCCTTGTTTGATGAACAGCTCCGCGGGTATTAACGGAAAATTCTTGATTAGAACACAACAAGCAGATTCCCCGTCAACGTTCATATTCTGAACCGGCTAGATACACTGGGACTCTGGGCGGTGCAATTTGGAACCCGCCGCATGTTCATGTTGTGCCCCAAGAACAATCATCTGATTATGGCATCTGTTGCTCAGAGCCAGAGAATTTGGAGCTGGCATACCAAATAGTATTTTCAAGTTACCCTGACCTATTTTCTTACCGCAGGATCTGGAGATGGCTGGATTATGTATCTCCCTGGGACAATCCAAATATCGTTGCTATTGATGATTTACTACACGGCATGGTTGCGTCGGCATTATGGCGGGAGAATTTCCTTGCATGGCCTCCACCTAGAGATTTCCAGGATCGCCCATACCCCTTTGGAGCACCAGATCAGGTCACATCTCGTGAACAGCAGGTGATGGCTGAGACTTATCATGGTACTTCTTTGATTGAGGCGCTGCAATTTCCGGAGAGCGGAAATTTGAGTCTCCCCGTAATTACTGAGCCTCGCTTCACAACAGATTTCGAGCAGACTTCGCAAAGAGCAGCTCATGGTTCCCTTGAATTGGACGAATTCGCCACGAGCACGGCCGCCGACAGTGCATTTCTAAGCTCGACGCAGGCCTCAGTTCAAAGAGTATATTTGTCGGTTCATCGCCCTGACTCGTGAGAGGTAGGCCGCTGAAGGGGGTATAATTACTGGAGTGATGCTGGGAAGACTTTGATCCACAATAAAAAGATTACTGAGACACGGGTGACATGTTTGAGAGGCTCAATACCAGGAGAGGCTGTTTTTACTAAATGCCCAAAAAGCATTGCCACGCTCTCAAGCATGCGTACTCCGTACGGAGTACGTGTAATGAATTTCAAGCTTACAGGGCACGGTCGGATTAGAACCAAGGGGATTTGCTGAGCTTTCTAGGCATGGATGAAAATCACTTTTTTACAGCAAACATATACATCAAATCGGAATTTCGATTATTGGTTACGCTTGGGTTTAACTCGGCTCTCTGGAGTACTTACTTTCTTTTTGTTACCCAACGCGATGGCTGCAGTAGCACCGATAGACCGATATAGACAAGTTTTCTTTCTTTTTGTGTCTAATATAGTAGGACAGTGTCGTTTTTAGAGATTCTGATACCTACATTGCGCATTTAACTCCTTATTATGCGGCATTTCGAGTCCATAGATTCCTGCTCCTAGCCATTACGGATAGCAGCCGATTCTATCCCATGCATTTCAGCAGAGAGGTTATGTCCTTTCTTCCCTGCTGCGCAGTATCGCATATCCGGGCTTGAAACATCGACAAGGGTGCAAAGACAATTCAATTTCCCTGACATTACGTATGCCCGTGATCACGAATTCAGAAAGCTATGCTTATTCCTGTTGAATCCCGCTTCTCGAAAGGACGATAATTCTAATGTTTGCAAGTACGGAGTACTTACAACTTAATTATGAGACATCCAACTCCCAAGGAGTACTAATTAGCTATTATTTCACTTTCTAGTCTCTTTCGAGTCAAGATAGATATACGGAGTAGGCAGGAGAGAAAAGAGGAGGGAAGACCAAGCAAGTGTGCCCCTGTACAATCGAAAAAAATAAAGGCTTCACGGAATTATGTGCCTTAAGAAATTCCATGAAACAAAAGCTTCTTATGTCCCGTCTAAAAAAAGGCAATCAAGGCAACGCTAAGACCCAATAGTAAACTCAAACAGGGATTTGATTTTCCTGGAGAAAGAACCGACGCGCTCCCTTCGAACGTGGGTGGAGCAGAAGGCACCGGTGTATCCGAATTCTCGGGGCTACCTGGCGTGGTCGGAAGAGAATTCTCCGAGTCTGCAGTGGGCGTAGAAGCGGGATTCTCAAATGTAGGAGACTCGACATCGCCGGGAGACACCTGAACCGTTGTCACATAGGGTACTTCAGGGAAGCTTGCGGTCGCGTCCAAGCCCGGCCCAGTTGCACTGCGAGATGGTTGTGGGAATGGCGCAGCACCATCATTGCTTTCTACGGGAACAGCGATAGTAGTAAGTGTGCCGGTAATATCAGGGCAGATCGTGGTGGTAATAGCGATAGTTTCAACTGTTGTGTATGTCGTATAAGAAGAGGCAGGGCAATCGGGTACCGTTGTTGGGCAGGCAGTAATTGTGACTGTGCGCGTGGTATAAATGGTGGATATGAAGCTTGTGATCGAAAACGAGGTTGGTATAGATTCACTGGCGCGATGTGAGGTTATGGGAACAGTGGGTATCACAGTGGAGTCACAAGGAGTCGTGTCGGTGGCTGCAGCTGAAGATGTTGTGGTCTCCGTCTCGCAGTCAGTCGTGGGAGTTGTCCCGCTTCCTGTAGGAGCAGCAGTATCTGTTGTTGTCTCTGTTTCACAGTCAGTTGTGGCAGTCGTTGTCCCGCTTCCTGTAGGAGCAGCAGTATCTGTTGTCGACTCTGTTTCGCAGTCAGTTGTGGCAGTTGTTGTCCCGCTTCCTGTAGGAATGACAGTACTTGTGGTAGTAAGAGTATCTGTAGGAGTGTTGGTAGGAGTATCAGTAGGAGTGTCCGTGGGCGTGTCAGTGAGCGTGTCTGTAGGAGTGTTGGTAGGAGTATCAGTAGGAGTGTCCGTGGGCGTGTCAGTCCATCATTGCTTTCTACGGGAACAGCGATAGTAGTAAGTGTGCCGGTAATATCAGGGCAGATCGTGGTGGTAATAGCGATAGTTTCAACTGTTGTGTATGTCGTATAAGAAGAGGCAGGGCAATCGGGTACCGTTGTTGGGCAGGCAGTAATTGTGACTGTGCGCGTGGTATAAATGGTGGATATGAAGCTTGTGATCGAAAACGAGGTTGGTATAGATTCACTGGCGCGATGTGAGGTTATGGGAACAGTGGGTATCACAGTGGAGTCACAAGGAGTCGTGTCGGTGGCTGCAGCTGAAGATGTTGTGGTCTCCGTCTCGCAGTCAGTCGTGGGAGTTGTCCCGCTTCCTGTAGGAGCAGCAGTATCTGTTGTTGTCTCTGTTTCACAGTCAGTTGTGGCAGTCGTCGTCCCACTTCCTGTAGGAGTAGCAGTATCTGTTGTAGTCTCTGTTTCGCAGTCAGTTGTGGCAGTTGTTGTCCCGCTTCCTGTAGGAATGACAGTACTTGTGGTAGTAAGAGTATCTGTAGGAGTGTTGGTAGGAGTATCAGTAGGAGTGTCCGTGGGCGTGTCAGTAGGAGTGTTGGTAGGAGTATCAGTAGGAGTGTCCGTGGGCGTGTCAGTAGGAGTGTTGGTAGGAGTATCAGTAGGAGTGTCCGTGGGCGTGTCAGTAGGAGTGTTGGTAGGAGTATCAGTAGGAGTGTCCGTGGGCGTGTCAGTAGGAGTGTTGGTAGGAGTATCAGTAGGAGTGTCCGTGGGCGTGTCAGTAGGAGTGTTGGTAGGAGTATCAGTAGGAGTGTCCGTGGGCGTGTCAGTAGGAGTGTTGGTAGGAGTATCAGTAGGAGTGTCCGTGGGCGTGTCAGTAGGAGTGTTGGTAGGAGTATCAGTAGGAGTGTCCGTGGGCGTGTCAGTAGGAGTGTTGGTAGGAGTATCAGTAGGAGTGTCCGTGGGCGTGTTTGTAGGAGTGGCTGTTGGTGTATCTGTTGGCGTGTCTGTGGGGGTGTTGGTAGGAGTGGCTGTTGGTGTATCTGTTGGCGTGTCTGTGGGGGTGTTGGTAGGAGTGGCTGTTGGTGTATCTGTTGGCGTGGGCGTGTCAGTGGGTGTGGCTGTGGGCGTGTCTGTAGGAGTGTTGGTAGGAGTGTTGGTAGGAGTATCAGTAGGAGTGTCCGTGGGCGTGTTTGTAGGAGTGGCTGTTGGTGTATCTGTTGGCGTGTCTGTGGGGGTGTTGGTAGGAGTGGCTGTTGGTGTATCTGTAGGCGTGTCTGTAGGAGTGGCCGTATCTGATGTGGTCGTCGTGTCAGGCGGGCAGGTTGGTGACCCCAGGATTTGGAAATCATCAATATCAATGTTTATTCCCGCACTTATGATACACGATAATTTGACTGAGAAAGTGCTTGCAGAATTGAATGGCTTCCAGGAAGCTGTTTGAAGTTTCCAAGTGGTGGTCTTAACTGATGGGCCAAGAAACATTTGCCAGACCCCGAGAAAAGAATTGCCTCCGTAGAGACTCAGGGAGCAATAATCTGGAAGCGGCCTGGAGGGACGAGAGATACGCCATTTCAAGGAGACGTCATATTTGAAGCTTGTATCTAGACCAGTCAAGGTCTGATGAATTTCCGTGGATGGGCGGGTTATAGAAGACAATGCGCGACTGAATCAGAATTAGCTTCACAAGGTCAAGCCAAAAGCTCTCAGTCACATACAAGTAATTGCTTCCTTCAGCTGCGTCGCCAGAGGTCACGGCTCCCGAAGTCGCGGACCAGCCATTCAAACCATTTTCAAAGGATGGATTGACCAGCACCTGCTCTCGAGGCCCCGAGCATTCGTATTCGTAAGCTCCAGCAATCGTCGCGGCCGTCAAAAGGAGCAACGAGGACGGTGGTAGCATCTTGTATTATTGCAAGGAACTCTTAGAACTGAACGAAGTCAAATCCTACCAATGAAGGCAAATGGTTCTCCCAAATAATAACGAGTGAATTGGAATCTCAAGAGTAATGGATCCGGATCCTGGGCGCACTTTATGTACGGGGCATTTCATGCGAGTTGCTTCGGATAGTCCTCCGTAAGATACGGATATGTACGGAGAACTCCATGGAATATCGAATTCAAAAGACACCGCATGATGTCTTGTCTTTGAACATGAAATCTCGTTAAGTCTCTCCGTAAAGAGACAAACGCGTTGAAACTAAACGGAATATTGCCTTTATCAACAAGGCCACGCCAACTCCAGCCATGTGGCAGCCGGGTTGATTGGTGGAATATATTTAGCGCTCCAATAGTCGGAATGGAATGTCTTGGACGTGGTTGCTTTTGAGAAGCCTTGCCTTGGCTTTCCAGTCCTAGCTTGCTGTGTAAGACGTCCGCACCGCCTTTTTCCCTTTCAGGGTGCAATGCAGATCAGATAGTGAAAATGAGAAAGATAAACTGGGAGTGGGAGTCCGGATGTTCTGTTTTCCCTGAAGGGACCGGAGGAGTGAACTGTTCCTGCAGCTTCATTTTGCCATATTCTTTGATTGTGGCTTGATGGCGTTAAATTGTCCTCAAACTCAATTGGATCGTGTGCTCAGTGCTCACCGCAGATGCGGAGTAAATAATGGCACAAGGATATTTCGCATCTTTCTGACCTGTTCCAAGGCTTTGAATGATTGAATCTTTTCAGCCTAACGGCCCGATGTGAAAGTGGACTTTTCAGTGTATTCTCTCCGCGAAGCGAAGCTGCCTTAATGCGATGCAAATATTCCACGCTTTGCTGGCATCAATGAAGGCAGTATGGAGTAGTATCACGAAGTTTCTTCTGTTGGGGTTGTAACCGGTCCGGATTTCTAGTATGGTCTCTTAAAAGTGAAAAGTGATTGGGCTGTTCATTTTCGCAGCTTTCTTCTTTTCCATTTTTGCCTATAATGAGGCCGAATAAGAATTTTCCATCTTATCTTTAGTCTTCAGATGTTGGCATTGTCTTCGTCAACCAGCGTTTCCCTTAAATCATTCACTTTACATTCCACTTCACGCATCTCCATAATCACGTTTGCAAGAGCGGGAATGGGTCCGTCTATAACAGACAGAAATGACTTTTGCGCATTCCGAAGAGTGGGAGGAACGAGGATGCCAAACCAATGTAACGGGTCTGAGGAAACAAGCTTGCGCTCAGGCTCAAGCTCATCTCCTCCCTCTGAGTTCTCGCCGTCGCTGGCTCTATCATCCGAAATCTGATTCATGTCTCGAATTTCAAAAGTAGCGCTATTGTCATCGTCGCTAGATCTCCCTCGTGCAGCTGGTAAATGGATTGGCAGGGAGCGCAACGTATTCTTCCCTGGGGGATTCTCACCAGGTAGTGCGGGTTCGGGGGAGGTAACTATCCTGCAGATTGAAACATCGGAGATGGATTAGACTTGTCCTGTATTCTTTTTCATTACAAGGACGCTGCTAGGATAAAAGCCGACATATGATTTTGCGGGGATAACGCATCAACCCTGACTACTGATATCCGCAATCCCAGGGGAGCTGTATTAGCACGTACACTTTCCTGATAGCCTTCATTCGGTCGTCATAGTAGTCTTCACCGTATCGACGGCCGGGCGGGCAGGACTGATTTGCTCGTGCAAGGGAAAAGAAGCCCTGAAAACAAGCAATTGACGGTGATTAGTATCAGTCCAAGACTTAGCTTCACAGAAAGAAGTCACAAAAGGAAACGTAGAGCTTACAGCTGATAGGGTTTCCCCAATCATTTGTTGGAGTCTCTGGTGTTCATCTAGAAGGTAGAGATAACGCTCGAGCAGAGTGTCGATGGCTTTGAGGGATCCGGGAGTATCTGAAGAAGCGCACACAGCTGGAGAAGCTGGCGGTGTGAGTAATGTTTCATCACTCATTGTGGAAGCTTGTTTTGAAGAGTAAAAATGAAGGCAAAGAGTGGTGACAAAATTGATCGGTTGGATGTGCGGAGATCTGCAGCAAACCACAGCCAAAACGGTGCAAACGGCTGATGTTGACAGTTGACGGTGACGGTGATGTTCAACAATGGAAGAGGGCAGCAGGACAATCCAGTCTCTTCTCTCTTTCGCATATCATCCAAGATTCAATGACATCTGCCTCCCATCATTAGTTGACAATCTTTCCTCCTCGTGATTTTGCCTGAAAAAGGGCAATTCTTATCTCCGGCGGAAGACGACAAAAGCGACGCTAAAATCTTTCAGGCGGCGTTGCTCAACGAGATTCCTCCACGGAGCTTCCATGTATCAACCCGGATACTGTTTCTACAATAGACATTGCAAACGATAGCATTCTCGAACCGCTCTCCCAATTTCTTCTCCTTGCGACGAAAGCATTCTACGGGTCTAGTTGATCGGTCGCCCACTAGGAAGCGCTCCGCGTTTACCTGCAATACCGCCTGCAGTTTGACAGAATACTATCAGATCCTGGTCATTCGCCTATCGAAAAGACATATACCGCTGTTATTTCCATCTTCATAATGTCCGTCGCTCGATTGCATCGGGATTCTGCTTTTCAAGCTCGCTCACTTGTACGATATGCCCCTACCAATATGTGCATGGCAGCTGTAGCCCGATGCCACGCCTGAAGATTCAAAGTGCTAATTATTTCTTGCTTCTGCATGTCTATAGTTCCGATCATTACTCCGTCAATCCAAACAATTTTCGAACTACAATTTCCGAGAGTATGCGTTGAGAAGAACGCGGGATGCCTTCAGAGAGCACCAGCATGAGAAGGAAGACCGGAAAATCCAAGAACTGCTCCAGAAGGGTATACAAGATCTGCGCATGATAAAGGTTAGGGCGCGCGACGATCGTCTCGCTCTGTCTGTGCAGGCTACAAAATGTCGCGGGGCTAAGCCTTGACTTTTGCTGGCAGACATGCGTTTAGACATGCGTTTGATAAAGACTGTGATGCTGACAGTTTCGAATAGAGACAAACGGTCATCAGCCAGTTCTACCAGTTGGATCGGCTGGTTGTTGAAGGACAAGAATCAGTGAGTTTGGTCCAGCTTTAAGTCCCCTCATCAGGCGGATGGCTGACACAGCGGTTTAGGGAAAGGAGACAGGCTCTGAAGGAGGGATAGTGCGTGAAAAGGATTCGGCGTAAGAGCCCGAAGTCACTCTCTCATTTCAGAACCCTTTTGACTGACTGTTTCTGTAGGGCAAGCTAAGGGTCGAGATATGTTTCTTTTAGGATGATAGGACAAGTTGAAGTGTCCCTCTGACAATGGCTATGGGCGATGTTTTTGGGTGTTAGGACCTCCTGATGCCAGTGATGTAGAATAGATTTTCTCATTCCGTGTTTTGTATTCTAATTTGATGAAAAACCATTATCACTTTCTAGCATGGCAAGGGGCATTATGAATGGATTTGATGGAATCTACATCAAGTTATCAGCCTTCATTCAACCCTTGAAGAGAGAAACAGAATGATTCCTGGTGCAAATGCTGGGGCCCCCGGGCCAGACAACCCTGTCACGTGATATCGCTTTTTGGCCCCGAATCGCGACTTCGACTGCTGAGCCATTTGTGATTCTGGTGATTGAAGCCCAACTTTGCCCGAGTTTGATTTGAAGTGCCGATTTATGGTATTATACACTCCAACAGAGAAAGAGCTTGAAGTGGATTTGGTGGTACAGGTATTCCTCCCACTGCCTGGTCAGTGAATAGCTCCAACTTCGGAGGCGCTCCCTAACTATAAAATGGTTACTGTAAGTTCCATTGTTTTTATCATCCAGTTCAGTATTTTCAATTGATGCTCCCTGTGTCCAGTCGCGCTTGCGTAGTTTAGTATGTTTGCTAAATCACATAATGAATTTCCTAGTTTCGCTCGTCGCGTACACGTTCGCAAGCCCTCGCAGAAAACGCGCCTAATCGAACCAGAGCAGGTCAGATTGACCATGATGTATTTGAAGGCCTGCCTGTTCGCCGTTGGTCCCGCCAGCCGACGACGTTTTCCCAAACTCCCAAGCCCGAGGAGCTAGAGACAACCATCGTGGGCCCTCACACAATACCGGAACTGCCTATGCCGAGAGACAGCAATCTTCTCACGCCGCTGAGCCGATCACTGCTACGTGCTGCGCGCGCCGGATGTACCTATATCAAGCCTGTCCCTAAGGATCCAGATGTGGCCGAAAAGGAAGTCAAGGGCGAGGAGTCGGTTGTCACATCTACCCTTGAGCGAACGTTTACGGCAGTGAAATGGTCAGCTATTCCACGCAACCTCGAGCCACCAGAGGTGGAATTTTTGGCGAAGAGACGGCCTGGTTTATATTCTTTGTATGGAGCCGCGGCCGCGGCAAACAATGGCGCCGGAGCCGGGAATTTAAACGCTGGAAATCAAGCACCGATGAGGAAAACGAAATTCAAGAAGCTCGATGCGAGCACCGGGAAAGTAGCAATTTACGAAGCATGGGTACCAGAGGGCCATAGGGTGGAGGGAGAAATCGCCGATGAAGCTGAGGTCACCGCTGAAAACCCTGATGTGACAATCGTTTCTGCGTCGCCGGCACCAGGAACTGTAGTGGAGGGGGTTGGTGTGGTAGATCAGGAGGGAGTGGTTGTCGCAGAGCCCGAAGCCAGTATGGTTGCAGTAGTTCGAAGGCGACACCCGCCTCCAAAGCGAAAAGCTAAAGGATTTGGCAGAGGGAGAAAGAAGAAAGTTATGTTTACACATGATGATGTTGCTATGTTACGAACCACTGGTAACGAAGGCTCAGGGCAGAAGACGGCTGGACGCACATTGGAGCCCTCTCCCCTGCGCTCGGACCAAGGAAGCAAGCATGCAGGCGGCGACGAAGAGGAGGACGAAGATGATGATGGTGATGGAAGTGAAGAGGAAGATGAATTCGGCGATGACTCCAAATCAGAGGTGAAATCGGAAGCTCCGCCAGCAACTATCACTGCCGCAGACGGTGACCAGAAAGAGACCACTGCAAGTTCCATGCCACAGAACGCCTCCGAGAATCTGCTCGACAAGAATTCAAGCCCACCAGGCTCGTCTCTTCCGAACCCTGCCAAAACGGCTTCCATGGATGACAAACAGGGACCAAGCTCAGCCGATAATGTCAGGCCGGAGCCCCTTAGTCCAGTCCCGCCGCCCGAGTCAGTGCCTGATGCGCCACCGGTCATAGAAACAATAGACCAACAAGTGGTCGACCAGCAAAAAACTGCATTAAGCTCTGGCGAACCGCCTGCGCCACCGGTCATAGAAACAATAGACCAACAAGTGGTCGACCAGCAAAAAACTGCATTAAGCTCTGGCGAACCGCCTGCGCCACCGGTCATAGAAACAATAGACCAACAAGTGGTCGACCAGCAAAAAACTGCATTAAGCTCTGGCGAACCGCCTGCGCCACCGGTCATAGAAACAATAGACCAACAAGTGGTCGACCAGCAAAAAACTGCATTAAGCTCTGGCGAACCGCCTGCGCCACCGGTCATAGAAACAATAGACCAACAAGTGGTCGACCAGCAAAAAACTGCATTAAGCTCTGGCGAACCGCCTGAGGCATCGAAAGATGTGGAAGCTCCAAACAACACCAACACCGACACCATAACAGCACCAGTCAACTCCAGTGGCTCGCGTTCACCTATCCTCGCGCCATTAAAAGACCAGGCGAACCCAGAACCCAATCCTGTTCCTGAGCCCGTACGGACTTCGAGTACGCCGCCTATCTCGTCAGGGTCGGATACCGGACCCATACGCTTTGAGGACGGCGAGGTTGATCTTCTTGGTAGCTTGGAAGCCAGCTTGGAAAGCCCTGCTCCAACGACTGGGGAGCAGAAGACGGACTCGCAGCCGGATCAACAAGACCCAAAGCCTGAGATCACAAAGAGTGAGAATCATGATGTAACAATGACAGGCTAGCAGGAGCGCCTTGAGTTTAGGAGAGGCGCATGTAACAACTAGGGTTACTTTTGGCCGGCCACTGTTAGGGCGGCTTGTTTTCGCTTCAAGCTCCTGGCACATAGCACTTGCTGCGCATTCTGTCCTTATGAAACAAGAGTGTATTAGTTGCCAAAGGACTGCTTTCATTTTGATACCCGAACTCTCAGCTGCGATTAGGAAATAGGGATTATAGCTAGCGTCATAGTAGCTCCACTTGGTTTTTTGGATTAGTTTATCTAATCCCTTTTCTCATCTAACATGATAGTGTCTGCTGCATTCAAGTAGTAAGCTGGAAGGTCATATATATATATCTAAAGTTCTGGCATAGCCTCAACAGCATTTGAAATCTGTGCAGTGATTCATAATAGGCAAGAGATGCATTAATGGCTCCATTAGAACGTTTGCTGTACCCATTGTTGAGTGTGCAAACAGGAGAAATAGAAATCGATAGAGTGAAAGGGCACGACAACAAGGCAATACATACAGAACCAGATTGTCCTGTTGTCCAAGTTGAACAAAAGAGAAACCATAAAAAGACAAGAAGTCATTACCCAAAAAAAGGGTTCCCAATACTCCATGAGACCTCACAAGTTGAGTGTATACAAGTGCCTGCTTGTAGTTTCTTCACGAAGGTTGCTTTTGGTGGACTATGGTTTCCCAAGGCCGCCTCATTGCTATAGTCCAAAACAGTATCATCTGCAATTACTGCTCTTTTCCTTCTAGTTCGAGAGTAAGTCCTTCCATCTTCCCTGTCATGTTCCAGCCTGAAGAAATTTCTTCATCACAGCAGGCGTCTGATCTGAAGTGCGTGCCGTCGCAATTGAGTTCCCAAGTCTCGGCTTAGAAGGCATTCTGAGTTTCCGATCTTTCGAATCGCGTTGTTTTCCAGCTGCCTGTGCAGGTTTTGAGACTGGTTTTGCAGGAATTTTCGCACGAGTGAGCGTAGAGCTGCGCTTCTTTACAGGGATCGGTTTAATCGCCATTGCTTTTCTGGGTGTCCTCTCTTTGGTTTTCGCTGTTTTTGGCGCCGTCCGAGCTTTTGATAACGGTCTTTGTTTCTTGACCGCGTACGTCACGGCTCTCAAAGACGTGGGTATTGATGCCCTTGCCTTTTTATTCAGTCGAGTAGCAGACTCGTCAAGAAGGCTGTTAACTTTGCGTTTCGAACCAGCAGCTGCAGTTGTGTGTTTCTTGTCCTTCTCTTTACTTTTGGACGAATCCTTCAGCCTTGGGCCCAAGATCCCACGACAGGTTGGTACTCCACACCGACATGCTTGAACGTTCTTCTGGGAATAGGGGCTATGCTTCAATTAGCGTAACGCCAGCGCAAAGGAGAAATACACACGTACTCGAAGTTATAGTCATATGTAAGCTCTTCGCCCGTCGTAATCCCGTCTTCGCCGGCAAAAAGAGCCATGCGCGGCTTTCCAGCAACAGTCCACTTTTCCATCCTACAATTAGGCTCGCAGGAATGGTTAATAAATCGGGCAATAGAACCCCGCGTGGCATCAATGACCATGTTTTGGTCAAAGTACATGAGATAGTAGCACTATTAAAGGAACGTCAGTCCCTTAAAGCCAAAGCAATAATCAAGGGAAATGACTATACCTCATTTTTCTTGTAAACAGTCCTCATTCTCCGTTCACACTCCTCTTGCGTGAGGATCTCCCCGGTGTACTCCACGATGATCTGATTTGGATCAAAGGAACGATTGCTGCGCACGCCGTAGCCTCGATCTTCTGTCTTGATAACCTCGACACCAATATTGAATTTCCCTCTGGCTTTGGAACGCCTACGCAATTCGCTGAAAGGACGATTGTGACACGAATCCGGGCCCAATTTGCAATTTGTGTCATCGCACTCATAAAACATATATCGATTTTGGCAGTTTTCGTCGCATCCTGTGTCTGGAGTGCAGGTGCAGGTTGAATGCTCTTTAATTTTCGTAGCTTTCCATATTGACGCTGCATCACCGACAAACATGTCTATAAACGTGTTAATGACTGAGGACGTGTGCAAAATGGAATATATATACGTACTTTTATTGGCCTTTCGCCATTCATTTGGCTTGGGCTGTCCATGTGGTAAGGGAGAGAAGATATCAAAAGGTAACTTAAAATTGCGACTGCTTTCCAGAAGCCTAGCTCCAGCATACATCGGAAATGGGAAAACTTGTCCTTGCTGTGCCTTTTCTGTCTTTACATCTTTGCGTTTTCTTGACCTGGGAGCCGACAGATCCAGATAATCTTGTCCGGCATATAACCCATGTTTGAGCCAGACCTTTTTCTTTTGGCGAATGAGGCTATTTTCTTTCGTGACTTGTTGCTGCTGGCTTGGAGCCTGCGGCATGCTCTCGTCACCACCCGAGAGCCATCTTTTCTTAACTGGCGGCACGTGAGGAGCTGGAGAAGGCGCTGTGTTCTTTTGCCTCTCAGCTCTGGGCCGTAGGCTAGCTTTTCTGTCAAGCGTTTTCGGCTCATCTTTGCTGTTTGATATCGCATCAAGAGTACGTTTCCCGAGCGCGGAGGGCCCGCTCTGAACCAGCTCCTTTGTTTGCTCAAGTAGACTCAAGCGTGTGAATCGTCTTTTCGGGCCATTGCTCTCAGCTTTTCCGTCTGCCTCATCTCTTTTGCCAGTATTTACGTTTATCCCAGCCTCGTCTTTGGAATTATCAGTTTCGTGCACATCAATATTGTCCCGCTGTTCCTCAATGTCCCCAGGTTCCGCATCCGCCAAAGCTTGAATAACCAGTTTATCACGCGCCAATTCACCCTCCCCAAACGTTGTCTCAATGATCATCTCACCGCATGAAACTGCAATACTTTCGGCGAGACCGTCTGTACTCTCCACCTCCGGATTCTGCACTGACGAACGCGTCACGCGTCGTAAAGCCCCAGACTCCTTTTCATGGTTCCAAGGACTATTCTCAGGATCCGCGGGAGTCGATTGCATGGATACGCTCGTAGCAGGAGTAAGAACGGCAACTGTTGCATCAATCGTTGTTGCGTCGCTATCTGCAGCAGACGAGCTGGGAGTGGACGACGGCGAGACTGCGGGGTCTCGTGCCATTGTGATAGACACCGTAATGAAGAGCGAAAGAGGCCAATGGCGCTGCGATTGCCTCGCACGTCTCGTCGGATCTTTGAGATTTTCTTTTGACGCGTGTAGAAAGCCTGGGCGCGCGTTAGATGTGGGAAGGTTGGTCTGTTATTGAGAACGCGGCGTGCCCTGCAAGTTGCACAGGTCTGGTCGTGCAAATGGTAAGAGTTTTAAGAAAGATCTGCAAGTGCAATAAAGAAAGACCATGGATAGACCATTTCAGACCTGCAGAATGTCTGCAAAACCCAAGCCCGTTGTCGATTGACGGGAGTTTGGTTTGGACAAGAGCGGGAGCGGGAACGGGAACGGCGTTTCTTCCGTGTTGGCACTCTGGACCGCCGCCCATAACATCTGGAGGTGCGTCGATGAAGACAAGGATTTCGTGGCCAGTTGTTCCGGCCAGCAAGTCCATGCCAAAAGGCTGGTGATTTCAAGATACCATTGTTCAATCATTTAGACATTAAAAGCTATCCAAAGGTGGCGGAGCGAAAGATCTACTATACAGATATACAACTCACAACCATTTCTCTCCAATGCCGAATAAACAGAAGCCCAATTGAGAGCACAACATCATCCGCTCCAGCTCCTGACAAGGTTTAAACGGGTACGGAGAAAATCAACACAACACGCCCCCGGACCATCATACGAAGTTCATATCTCGAAAAGTAAACCATCGGTCTAAGATTCTAGACGGATTTAGTGAAGCAATAGAAAAAAGCCCACCAAGTTTCGAGCGTGAAAGTAGAATGTATAGACATCAAGGAAATTTGCAGTACATATGTAAGGTAGAGGAGAAACCTCAAAGGGGTATATTTGCGAATGGAGAACAGTGGGTGTGGTTTGGACAAAAAAAGTATTACATAACAAGAAAAGAATTATACACTGGCTCAAAGAGCCTGTCGAATGTCGGACAAAGGCCCTCTGCCGCTGGGCCCTTCAAATGTAGGCTGTGCCCCCTTTACACGGTTCATTTCCAAATCCCCGGTCCGTGCCTCTGTAACACGACGCCGATGCTTCACCTTTTGAGTGGCAAAGCGTTGGTCCCCGTCGACGTATGGCTTTTTAAATTCCACATAACTCGGTGGTCGGGGTCTCCCAAGGACGGTAATCCAGTTTTTGAAGAAGTTTCCTTGTGTAAACGGGCGATGACGATCGGCCTTTGTGAATTTATGCGAGTTCAGATATTCTCTCGTTGTCTCGCCTCTCCCCATTAAGAAGAGGTGATAGCCCCAAAGAGCAGCGGGATATGGGAGAGCTACTGCTCCGTAAATGACCATGGCAAATGGCACTCTCCACTTATCAATTGATTGTCTGAAACTTATTCCTTCGAGGTTTTGATAAACAAGAATATGCGTTAAGCTTGCACCAAGAAGGAAAAGCGCGCAGATCGTTGCTGAACTGACAAAAGCAAAGAAATAACGGTAGTTACGGCGCCCAACGCAGTTATTCAGCCAAACGCAGTGGTGATCCAGCGTTTCAATACAGCTATCACAGGTGCGGCAGTGATAGCACCGGGGAGGACGCCACAGGTTGCACGTCCTGCAATATTTGACCGGTACGTCCATGGCAGCCATATCAGAGGTAGCAAGCTTAACCAGAACCCAGTCATTAGTCGGAGGCCCAAGGGTCAGTGGATCTTCAGATGGACTGGGCGGTGGAAAGAGGTGTAAATTCCGTGGGAAGACCTAGAGGTTGTACCGTTAGATACAAGTTGAAAGAATAGCTGAACGAGGGTACTCACTCCAGGATCTACCAACGACGCATGAAGGAATGAAGAAATACATAGAAAAAATACGTAAGCGAACAGGATCGGAATAGCCGGTGATACGTTATGCCACAGCCATGGAGCCCTATGCCCGGTGGATTAGCGATGCGAGCATAAAGCTTTTCAATAAAGAGAACGTACGAATAGGCCAAAAATAGCGCCCCTGGCAGTATCACGAATATACCCGTCGCTATATTTACCGGGCGGTCACGGGCATTTAGAAGGCGACCACCCCAGAAGAAAATCGTGTTTCCGGTGAAGTACTCGTAATTCTTCCCAAGGTAGGGTTGAGAGGCAGGCTTCTCAGGTTTAAGACCGTGTGAAACTGGGGACGACGCAGCCGAAGATAGCCTTTCGTGGCCCCTCGAATCAGGACGTTCCGGGTACTCAGCCTTATTTGTTTTGAGAAATCCGGACCGGAACGAGAGCGGTGATCTTTGCGGAGGGTCGTGTGGTACGCCTTGTTTGTAGTTACTGCCTAGGTTGAGATGAGGTGGAGCTATTCCCCGAGACCTATCATGCAGTAATCTGACGCTGTCTCCTCCGCTTCTAACAGTCGTATTGCCCGTCGGACTAGCGGTCGAAGTTCCCCTGTCGAGAGGAATCGCGTCAGTAAATTCGGTTCCCCTCGACGGCGGCGGACGCTCGTAATCCAGCCCACTAAGGCCAGGTAGCACTGTCGAATTGGATATCAGGCTTCTTCGCGCAGAGGTTGCAAAATCACTCTGGCCATCTTCACTTGATACCCCTTGTGTCGTTCCGGTAGGAGGCCGCCCGCTGCGTTGCATTTGCAGTCTTTGAGAGCTCATGGGCCGAAAGAAGGCATGCGAGGTCAGAGACGGTACGTGTGTTCTGCTCATGCGATTCCCTCCACTAGGCGGCGGCCCGCTTCCATGATTCGATGCTGCTGACAAGGAATGTCTGGCAAAAGGTCCGCGGCGAGATGGAGACCGATGAGAGCGTGCGGGAGGACTGTTGGGCCGTGCATCGCCATCTTCGGATTGTACGTCCGTCAGATGGGAAGATATGTATGATACAGGTCGAGCACTGAGATTGGACGACAAGGGATCGGACTCGGCGGGGGATTGAGGATTGGGAGAGGCAGCCATGGTTGGATTATTTGCAGAATTAAACAATATAGACAGAATACATCATGCTCTGGTACTTCTAGAGAAAGACCGAGTCCATGCTTTCGATTGCGACTTAAGAAAGAAAAAAGGAACGGAAAGAAAGGGATTAGAATGTATTATGCCTGTCTGGGTCAGGGAGAGAGCCAGGGACTCGAAGCGAAATAGGTCGTAGGGAAAGGTAAAAGAGCGTCCTGTATGTGCAAAGGCAGTCTTTGAAATAGACAAGAAACAGATGAGCCCAATGGGTATAGGACGTCAGGCAGCCCGTCTGATATCCATCTTGCACGGCCAGACGGCGAGACGTCGTTCGCTTTCAACCTTCCAGCGGCCTCCTTGTTTCCCTTTTCGGCCCACATCGCGATGCCTGCTGACTCAGCCACTGGCTAGCGCTAGGTCACGTGCATGCCCGGAACATCACGATCCAAATAAACCCACCATACGTGATACTGCAATTCACCAGCCCAGTTCCCTCTGCAACCCGCAGCGCAGCCCAATTGCTAACCGCATCGCAATTACTATACACCTACATTGACATGTCGTCTATTGCTGCCAATGCGGCCCGTCGGGCCCTCGTGAGACAACCTCTCAGAACCATCCGTGCCCAGCCAACCCGACGATACGCCTCTCAGATCTCAGAAGCCGGACTTGACAAGGGACCTAAAAGAGATCCCGAGCTCTACGTATGTGTTCAAGGAAACCGCTTTCTACTAGCAAAAGCTCTGGTCAAATTAAAAGTCGACTGATCCGTCTTCAATCCAGCTCCTTCTCGGTGTCGTGGCCGGAACCTTCGGCGTCGCAGGATGGTATTTTGGCCGGTCGCCTACCACCGTTACTTCTGAGAGCAACATCCGCATTGGCGAGAGTGCTATGCCTTGGGAGCTTGATGAGAAGCAACTCGAAGAACGAGGCAACTTCAAATACCAGTACCATCCCCACGGCGATACGAACAAGCCCCTCAAGGCTGCTCCAAGTGCTTTGAACGAAGTTGTTATTCCAAACGTCACATTGCCAAAGGTATGCAAACAACTCGCCTAGCAAAGAATTATATTGACCGTGGCCTACAGGATTTGCACGAAAAATTCAACAAATACGGAAAGGACTATTAGGATGCCATCTGTATCTTATAGCGTCAAAGACAGGGAATGAGGTATCCGGCTCTTTGATGCAATTCACTATTGTGTAAATAAAGTCATCTGTAATTTTTCTGCGCCAATCATTTGAAACAGTTTTCTTTGAATATCGCAACTTTCTCCGCGTTCATAATTGAGAGCTCGACCCAGTGGTTATACATGATATTAACGGCATATTTACGGTCCCATTTCTCCTCAAAGAGCAAACCCAGAAACGGCGAGCAACCAAACATTCAAATTAAGCGTCATTGAGCACCCCCCGTTAACCATAAAAGAAAGAAAGGGAAAGTTGAAACCAGTGAAAGATAGAGATCCGTTACAATTCATCTGCATTCCTCGTCGCCTCCTTTCCTTCACTGGCCGGCTTTGGTTTTCCATCGTCTTGGGGCACGGACTTTTCGTCACCAGCTACGGATGCAGGCTTATCTCCAGCGATCCTTTTCTCTTCCTTTCCGACCGTTTCAGGGTTTTGTCCTTCGACGTCCGGATGCGGTGGAGCAAGATTTTGCTGAACTTCATGACCTTGCGCATCTACCACTCTTGTCCGTGTTTCGTATTTGGTCTTGAAAGATACATTGCCCGCCTCTGCCAAAGAGGAGACCTGTTCCGCGTCTAATATGTTTCCATCTTGGTCACGGTATTCAACGGACTCTTCCTTGTTGATGATTTGTTGGCCTGCGGGCATCGTGAATTCGGCCTTTTCAGCAGGCTTATTCTCGGGTTCTTTTCCCTGCTTCTGCTCTGGAGGAGGTTGTTTCGGTTCGACGACCTTTGGAGGAGTTACGGTCGCTTTTGGTTGAGATGAGTCGAGGTCCACAGTATTAGAGTATTTGGCCAACTAACCAATTTCAGTCTACTGATTCACACCACGGGAGGGAGCTTTCCACACTGGGGGACTTACATCTGTGTAGAAGGTGTTGCAATCAAAGTCCCATGAGCTGAGCAACTTGACCTTGCGGCAAGCATCTTGGGTCCATGGGTTGCCATAAGCCAACGGAGAGAATAACACAAAGGTTGCGACACTTGCAGCCAAAAACAGAACAAAAATCGCTCCACCGGCAATAGCTTTCTTCTTTGCGCCGCAGAATGTCACTCGGTTCGCGGTAAAGTCGAAAATCTGGCAGAGTGCAATGATAGCGAAATATAAAGCAGGAAAGTAATGATGGAGGAAGAGCTGACGGGCCATCAGGTAAAATGGGAAGTAATGGAAGGCCCAAGCCAAAACCGTCTGACCGATTTCGTAATCGAAGCGCTTGAAATTGACATTGCGATAGTCGCCGAAACCTCGCTGCCATCGAAGCACCGCAAAGCCCTTGAATACTACGTATGCCACGATGGAAGCGGTAGAAGCCCACCAAATCAAAGGATTCCCAATGAGATAAATCTGACGGTGCTGTTTGCCCCAGAAATTGATGCCGCGTAACAAGAATGGCCACGAGGTGGGCCGTGAATCCCAAGCGTGGGATTCGACCAAGCCCGCATTAGTCTTCCACATAACCCGATGAAGTTCCCAGAACTTGACGAAGAAACCAGGATGTCTGTAATTGACCTTCTCCACTTCCGGTCCAAACATTGGGTGTTCATTATGTTCAACGTACCAGATGCTGTTCGGCAGTGAGCCTCCTTTAGCACAGGTCACTTCTTGCTGCTCGAAACCCCAATCAGGAAGCTTCACGGGATGCGAGAATAAAACGCAGCCGCTCATTACGTGAACAAGCCTGAATTTTGTTTCAATAGTTCTGAGCCTTTTCTTAGCCTCTGAGCCTTTGGACAGAGGCTTAACGATTTCGACACGGAATAGGTCGTTAGCATCGCCGGGGAACCCTTCGTAGCCATAGGCAGAAACTTCGTTCTGCCAGTCAGCTTCGGTAACCGGTGGCCTGTGATCGTGGGAGTGAAGCCTTCTATCGGTGGTAATATGATAGAGTTTGATAGAAGCACCGTCCTCGATGAAATTAGTAGTAATGTTATCCCAAGCCTTCGGGCCTTGCACCTGACCATAAGGTCCGAGAGGCTGCGTTTGATTTTCCAGTATCCAATGATTGTTTTCGTCTTTGTGGGGATACAGGGTGATCTGCTGTTGCTTGCTTCCTGTCGGATACATGTGGCTGTGGGAATGTAGGTAGCCCCCTTGCGTGTTGTGATGTCTGAACGAGACCCGAGAACCAAATGCAACATCAGCGGGCACATCCTTCATTCCCTTGGAATTGAGTGTAGCCTGGAATTCTGAGGACATAAAACCATCGCCTTCTCCAGGGTTCACCAAGCAGAGAAAATGTATGGCGAACATTGCAAGGTAGATAGTGGCAGGAACAACAATCAAGGAAAACACTCGAGCGAAGAAGTGTTTGAACCAAGTATTCTGTTAACAAGCACTTAGTACTTTTTTTCCTTTGAAAGGCGCGGCAGAGCGAAGACCACTTACGACAGTAACAGTCCTGGTGTCTCCCAGGAGCACCCAGAGCTGAAGCACGGTCAAGCTGCCAACCCAAGCAGTTGTAAACAAGCCTACCCATTTGACACTAAGAGTCCCACCCAAGAAAAGTCCAGTAGTAACGAGCCAAAACCACCACAATGGTCCGAACGCCTTGGAGGGTCCCTGCTCATGTTGATTCGTAAAACATGTGAACGAAAGGGCTGTCAATGCGGTAAAGAAGATCAATGGAGAATCAAGAAGGATGAAGCGAGACTGCGTGACCAATCCATTTTCTTGCAGTACGTTAGTTGAATAGTCATATTAAGTAGCTGCGAAAAGAGGAAACTCACCAAATGTAACCAGAAGAGCTCCGAGAGCAGCTGTGATAGTCCGGCAGCCCGAGGCCTTCAAGGTGAAAAACATGGTAGGAACAGACAAAACCCCCAAAATTGCCGGTAGCATGCGCATTGCAACATATGGGACGCCGGGTTCAAGATAATCCTTGCCAATCTCCTTGAAATCGAAATCGCCGCGGAACCCGCCGAGATAGCCAGCAAGTGTAATGAGCAACTTCGCCAACGGTGGGTGAACATCCATAAAGAATTTCCCTTTAATATACTTCATCGCAAATCCGCCAAAGCTACAAAAAGGACAAACTGTAAGCAGACAATTCGAAGATTTGGGTAACCGTCATAGAGACTCACTGGACCTCATCGAAAACTACGCTGCTGGGTTGGTAAATCCTGAACAGGCGCACAATCGTTGCAAGCGCAGTTATAACGAGCACTATCTTATAGTCAAACTTGGGAAGATTGAAAATATCATTGTCCTGTACGCCTTCAGAGCCATAGTGCGACTCTTGAGGAGCAGTCTTGCGTCGATTCTTGGGACCGGGGGAGCGACCAGGAGACCGGCTGCTCCGTCGCGCGGGGGATTTGGCATCCAACCCGGCTTTAGAGGATTTCGGAGGCATTGTTAAAGATTAGATACTATTACTATCGTTAAAGAAAGAGAAAGTCATATGAAAAACATGGGTAGAAGTGAACTGAGGAAGGTCGAAGTTTGGAACGGGAGAGCAACCAAAAAAATAGTCAGATTAACGAAAGTCCGAAGTCAATAAAGATTCACAAAGGATCTCAAAGAAGAAAAGGCGGGAATAATGAAAGATGATCGCCCTCCCGACGTGTGAATTGGCCTGAGGGAATTCTGAGCTTCTGGCGATTTGGTCGAGGGTTCGTTCGTCGCGGTGGCCTTGCCTGAAAGGGGGAGGCTTGGCCGAAGCTCCGATTATGTAAGACGCTTTTGCGTGAGACACGTGAAATCTGGGAACGGAGCCGCAGTATCGACTCTGATCAGTCGCCCCCAACTCGACGGAGTAGCAGACAGACGGACGGTTGCCAGATCAGTTAAAAATGGCAGCACTTGCTTCAGCAAACGGGACTCCTACCCCTGGGGACCTTCCGGAGGAGGTGAGCAAACCGCCAGAGGGCATCGTTTTACCTCCCAAAGACATCAGGAGTAAGCTTCATCATGGCAGAATTCTTTGAGCGTTATACTGACTTGGGATTCAGCTATCGTTGAGAAAACCGCAGGGTTTGTCGCGCGAAATGGAATTGTTTTTGAAGGTACGCCCGTGTCTACTGACAAACTGTGAGTCGAACTAGCAGCCCTCTAACCTGATCGTTCCAGACCGCGTCCGTGAGAAAGAAAGAAGCAACCCGAAATTCTCCTTCTTGAACCCGGCCGATGCCTATGCTCCGTTCTATGACTGGCGACTCAGCGAAATAAAAGCCGGTAGAGGGACGGCAGTATCTGCTGGAAGGGCTGGTGAGCCGGCAGCACAGCCAGAGGAAGAGAAGCCCAAGGGGCCGGAAGCGCCTCCAGAGTTCCACTTTTCTGCGCGTATGCCAAACATAAATGCCTTAGATCTTGAGGTAGTCAAGCTGACGGCGCTGTTTGTCGCCAAGAGAGGGAAGTCGTTTATGACAGCGCTATCGCAACGTGAAGCAAGAAATTATCAGTTTGATTTTCTACGGCCACAGCATAGTTTATACCAGTTTTTTACAAGGCTGGTAGATCAGTATGCAGAGCTACTCCAGGTGGAGGACGTGGACGGTGCAAAGGCCGAGAAAGCACGCATCGCCGAGCTGGAGAAAAACGTGAAGAATAAATACCATCTCCTGGATCGGGCGAAGCAACGGGCAGAATGGGTGAAATACCAGGAACACCAGAAACAAAAGAAAGAGGAAGAGGAAGAGCAGGAAAAAATAGAGTACGCTCAGATTGACTGGCACGATTTTGTGGTGGTCGAAACGGTCGTTTTCACAGAAGCCGATGATCACGCTGAACTCCCTCCACCGACCTCACTGCACGATCTCCAGACTGCATCTCTGGAACAAAAGGCTATGATTTCCCTAGCGCCAGCAAACAGACGCATAGAGGAAGCTATGCCCACGGAAGACGAAACTGCAAACTATTACAACGCTTATCCAACGTCACACGTCAACTTTCCACAGCAACCTGCATATGCCCCTTCGCCGTCTCCTATCCCGACTCATCGAGCGCCGTCCGTCCCCGTTCCCCAGCCATCACTTCTATCCCCACAAACAGCTATACCAGCATCGACTCCTACTCCACCCGTCCCTACCGCAAGCACAATCTACGAGTCCGAAACCCGCGGCGTACCCACCCCACCCCCAGTCGTCACGGGCCAACCGCCAATGCGCATCCGCTCCGACTACGTCCCACGTGCCCAAGCCAAGCGACTCAACACTGCCACGGTCCCCACCTCCATCTGCCCCAATTGCAAACAACAAATCCCAATCGCCGAAATGGAACAGCACATGCGTATCGAACTGCTCGATCCGCGCTGGAAGGAACAGCGCGCAAAGGCAGAGGCCCGCTACGCAACTACCAATCTGTCGACCGCGGATGTTGCAAACAATCTCAAGCGCCTGGCCAGTCAGCGAACCGACGTGTTCGATCAAGTGATCACATCCGACAACCACCATCAGTCGGGACAGCAAGATGGATCATCAGCCTTCGATCCCGAGGAAGAAGCTAGAAGGAAACGAATGGCCATGACCGGCGGGGTTGACAATGCAGGTATGCCCGTGCCTATGCTCATGCCGATGACCGCTCCGGCACCAGGCTCAATGCCACCCCCGCCAGGGTATGGTGCTGGACCGCAGGCTGCACCGCCGGGGTTGCAGCAGAGGTTCGGTGGCCCGCCGCCTCCGGGACAGCCGGTCAATATTGAAGAGCAGATTAGACAGATTCATCAGAAATTCAAACAGTAGGGGGAGGAACAGGGAAGGCGGGGTGTACTGTATACAAATTTCTTTTTCCAGCCGGGGTTATTCTATCTTCGTCTTATACTGCTACTAGTATGGATTTGTTTTAACTTTTAGTTGATTTTGGAGAAAGGGAATGGGTTGTTTAATTCGAATAAGATATATTTAACGGACTCGCATAAGAGTCTGCAAATGATGTTGACCGAATTTGTGCATCTCACTCTACGAATCCCTTCTATTCTTGAAAGCACAATATCCGGTCAAGCAGTTCGAAGTTGTCGTCTTGATGAAGATTCAGTCTCGATTAAAGTCACGGAGAGAGGACTACTGACTACCGAGCCTCATTAAATTGTCCTGATATTATTAAAATTACACCTTGCATTCCCAGCCCACCCTGGTAAAAAATATATACAAGAATCTAAATCTCAGCGCAGATTATCCCATGAAGCGATATAATAAGAGGCAGAAGACATGTCAAGACACCGGTTCCATGAGCACCGTCCCGTTGCGCAATGAAAGACCCGAAAATAGGAAATGTGAGCCCGATGAAATGCAATGGAATTAGTTAATCGACAGGTATCGACAGGGAAAAATGCTAGGAGCTTCCCCAGTACGACTGGTCGGCTCAGATCGAAGCGCCTTGCATGGCTAGGAGCGACAAGAGATCGAGAATCAAAGCAAAGCGAAGAAGAGCAGGCTTGCAATTGGTGATTCGACATCTGTACCAACTCTGAAAGGGATCTCGGCCATAAAAGCGCCGCAAAAAATATTACAATAATTATCGTTAAAATGGAAACAGCGCGCAGCGCCAATATAAAGTTCGAATATAATGTGACCATCGAGCTCATAGCAGACGGGAGTGTACATTATCGAGATTAATGAAGATCAGAATCGCCGGGTAGATTCGCATTATACCAGGCAATGCTTAGAAACCACTTGCGACCGGTATGGTCACCTTGAGCTTCGGTTCAATGGCATTGGTTCTCGTAGGTGAAAGAGGATCCGAGTCAGATTCTGAGGAAGCTATGGTAGTATCCACAGGAAGGAAGTCGGAAATGTGATTGGGGTCGATATGATCGGGGTTATCCATATCGGAGGCATTGCTGGCACTCGTATTCTCACTTGTCCCGTCTGGCTGTTGAACTTGCTCCTGAGATATGTCCTTCATTCCGGTTGATTCTCTGTTCCCGTTGGAGACAAAGGGACCTCCAAACGGATCAGTAGATTCACTATCATCTCCTTTCTGTAAGATATGTGATTCAGTGATATGTGATAAAGTTCCATAAGCTTTCTTTAGCGGATATGAATCCAGATGTTGTACAGAAAGGTCCTTTTCGGAAGCATCTGTTCGAATAAACGTGGGTACAACTCCGCCGCCGATTCGAGACCAGAACATACGCTCTCTCAGGCGGACCGTTTCTTCCCATGCCTCTTTTTCGTCTTCTTCGTCTCCAATACGGACATGGCCATCGACAATAAGCCGCAGATAGCTAACAAAATCGCAGCATGACCTCATCTTTTCGAGACATAGAGCACAGAGCGGATGCTTTTGAGCGGAGTCATTGTCGGATGTTCGGAAACGATGTGTCCGGGCATGGTCACTGTCACTTCTTTTCTCACCACATAGAGCGCACGGCGGCGAATACTTGATAGCGGCGGTTGGCATAGGCTCGATCACTAAGCCTCCATCGCAAATGCTGCTTACAACAGATCGCCTTGTTAGCCAAGATATACCCGGAGCGATATCAAGTCTAAGCGTTGGCTCAATGTCTTCCGTCATCACTCTTTTGTAGAATTTGGATTCTTTTAACGTGGCATATGCGGCGGATTGGCGAGGAGAAGTGGAACCTCCGTTGGGTGAAGATGTGATTGCGGAACCTGAACTTGAGTTCGTTGGGGCGCTGGAGCGATGCTGGTGTTGGGGAGAGGTGTAGTTTCCAGCCAGGCTTGCGAAACCCATTACGTTCAGTCCAGCATAAGAGCCACTGACGGCCCGGCTTGGTGGTTTGGAGCTTTTGGTCTGGTGTAACAGAGCATGAAAATCCTCAAAGGCCTGAATGTCAATTCGACAGACAGACTTTATCAGATGAGAAAAGCTAGTAGAAGGTGCTGGGGATATGTCTCCTGCACCAGGTGCGGTGGGTGACAAATTCATAGCCTCAAGCAACCGATTCAGATTTCCTTGCGAGTGCAATACAGCCGGTGAAGTCGGGGCAGTGGAAGGATTGGTTCGCATGTCACTGTCATCCCGGTCACTGTTCATATGTTGCATTACTGATTTTAGCTCCGCCAGTTGTTCTTGGTGGGATGCCAGCAGTGTTTCTGTATCTTTGATCTGGGCTTGTAGTTGCACGTTTCGTTTTCCAACTGCTTCACGCTCTTTCTTTGCCGCAGCAACCATCTGTAAAACAAGTTAGCTAAGATTCACGGGGCCCACTCCCATTCACTTATATCAAAATACGGACCTTATTGGCCTCTTCAAACAATGCCGCTGTCAAATCTGCTAGTTCCTGTTCAATCTCTTTTTTCTCTTTCTCAACAGATATCCTTCTACTCCTTTCTTCTTCCAGTTCTTTCCTGAGCCCCTCTTTCTCAGATTCCACTTGAACCCGTCCGACCACAATACCACTGGAGATCCAGTCTCTGAATTTCTTGTTCTCTTCCTCTAGGTGGGAAACTCTCTCCCGCGAAGATTCTAGTTCCTGGCGAGTTGCGGCGAGTGTGTCGTCGAGGATTGTCTGGTTATTGATTGCTTGAATCAGCTTATCGCTTAAGGCCTCCACCTCATTACTCAGGTCCGGATGCCTCGGAGAAGATGAAATGGATCTGGACAAATCCGTGGTGCTAGCAGTCCTGGGATCGCGCAAAGTATTGAGTGAGTCCGATTCAAAAGGTGAAGATTTATTCGTTTTTGAACCCATCATGTCGGAAAGGGCATTGGCCGATTTGGCTCGAAATACTGATTTATTGCCTGTAAGCGGCCGGAGTTTCGACGTGGAGCGGATCTCTCGTTTTTCGCTTCGATCCGATGCAGCGGATTCTGTTCGAATTGAAGGGTGAGACCACCCGTGTAGTGACATTAGCCTATCAAGTGGTCAGCGTTTACGATGAAGAGGATTTGAAGCTCCAGGGCCCGGGACCAAAATGACTCACTCGGCCATGATTGTGATGACAAAAGAATGACAGCAGTACTGCGACTGAAAGATTGGTTCGGAATGACCGTTTCGTTTGAGAAATGAGCGTATGATGAAGTTTGGTTGCGAGCTTCGGCGGTTCGCGGCTTAGCCAATAAGACGAAACATCTTTGCGAAACTGTCTTAAGGAAGGAAGATGACGACGGACGGGAGCTGAGATATTGTGGCCTTCTCTTCCCTCCGACAAGGCAGCTTGAAAAGGAATCTGACGATGTGAGAATGTGGTTTTCTGTCGGAGGGGGAGAGATGGAAGGCAAATGACAGAAGTGGTCGGAGAGCAGGGAAAGCAGGGCGGCTACCAGGGCAGCGTCCAGGGTGCCCGATTAGGCAAAGCGCACCAGACGATGTGGAGCCTCAGCCAAATCCTGCAAACAGTTTCAATTGTGGAGTTTTGCTTTGCTTTTGACGGTTCGTCGCACTCCAGTTTGTACAGGACGGCCTGCTGCTATCCGCCAGAGAGGATGGGATGAGATGAGAGCAGAGTGCTATTATCCAGGACAATGAAACCACCGGTTGCTCAAGTTTTACGGAGTCTGTGGGAAGGTTACAGAGAGAATGCAAACCTCGACCATGGGTTGAGTGGCTGTGAAACCTGGTCTCCTCCGTCCTTATCTTGCAGCAAAAGCTCGTCAGTGCGTGCGCCGAAGCGGAAACAACCCTGTCTGCTTATGTAACGAACCGATGCCACTGATTACGGTCTGTCTTTGTCGCAGTTGTCAGTGTGAATTGAGCTGGATTGAGGTAAAATACTGATCTCCACAGCACTGACAAAGAGAACGGCATCCTGGATGCAATCATAAAGCGGACGTGCTATTGATTGCTCCCGGTTCGTGACAAAAGAAGCCTTCTTCGACAACTCGTCCCGCTCGCGCTAGTCCACCGTGGCTGCGGGGTCATCATTGCATAAGATCAGCAAAGCATCGAAAGCTAACAAAAAACTGTCATCAAAGTCAACCCTGGCCATTATTGATTGCTACTCTGTCGTGAAAGCCAACGAACAAAGAGCTTGAGTTTGCGACAAACATTCTCGGCCGGAGCCTCGATACGAACAAACAAGTGGCGTAATACACCAGCAGCCCGAATAATTCTACCTGGTTCCCGATGGCGGACTCGGAGCTTGAAGAGGTATGTACATACGTCTGGTTGAATGTCATCGACGGTCTAATGTTGAATGCCGCTTCTAGATCAGAAGAGCGCGGCTTGCGCAGCTTCAGCAACAAGGGGGCGGCGCTGCTGGAGTTGGTAGTCCTAATCCAGAAGATCAACGAAGGTAAGCCAAATATCCTCACAAAATTGTTAAATGTTGTCTCTACGCGGACTGGGGCTAATCATTGAAATTGAAGACAACAAGAGGGTAAAGTCCTTTTTCTTTTTTTTAGCTTCCCTTCCTGATATTCGAAACGGCGCATTAAAACACTTATGTTTCCGCTGTTTCATCTAACAGGCTTTTGCAGTCGACGCTCGTCAAGCCATTCTATCCCAAATTCTCCTCCCTGAAGCCTCTGACCGTTTGAACCGCATCCGCATGGTGAAAGAATCCCGTGCGACCGACATTGAGAATAGATTGATTATGCTTGCGCGGTCCGGACAGCTACGAGCAAAGGTCACAGAAGATCAGTTGAAGGAGCTGCTTAATGCAGTGGCAGAGAATAAAGAAGAAGAAAAGATTATTATCAGTCGTCGAAAAGGCGGATGGGACGATGACGACGACTTGTTGGACTTGTGATGACAGGAACATCCTACTTGACTGCATGTGCTATCCGATTATCTTAGGATCGACCAGCTGTCAACTTCTAACCATGTCTCATTAATGAACATTAAAAGAAAAACATACCACAAGGTCTACGAAATTCGATTCAATGCCCCGCGACGCCGTGTTATTATACAATGACCCCATTCCAAGCCCTCATCCTTTCATTGCCGCCTCTTTTTCCGCCTTCTTCTGTGCTCGAAGTTTTTTCCTTATCTCTCTCAAATCCGGGGGCTTCTCAATATTTAGCTCTTCTCTCAGCTCATTCACATCTTTCTCCAACTGTTCCTCCCAGTAGACGTTAATCAGCTCCTTGCTCGCCAACCCGCTTCTAATCGCCCACGGTAAATGAATGCTCCAAAACCTCCGTCTCTCTTCCGGTTTTAGTCTCACCGCTGCAAACACACTCAGTCCTGTCATTGGAATCAACGTATTTAGAAATTCAAACGCCTTTAGTGCAATCTCCCCCTCGACCACAACGGGCAGGCCCGTTACTGCATGGTAAAAATCGTGGCACTCTCGGTACCGTTGCATGACATAGGCACATTCCTCGTCATCGATATATTGTACGCTGCTGCGAGTGTCCGGGGTGACACCTTCTCGGTCAAGCCAGGCCGCATAGGTGTATCCGACGGAGTTCTTGGGCAAATTACGAAGGTAAGGAAGAGATAAGGTCTGAGAGGTTATGCGCGGGCGATCACGGAGGATTCGGCGGCCAGTGGGGTCAGAGAGCATGGCATCGCGAAGCCGGTAGATGAAAAATGGCGTTGCGGTAGTTTCGCCGAGAATGGCTATCAAGTCTGCGTAGCTGTTCAGTCACTCACTTCCTTACTCCTCTCAAATAACGAAACGCTTGTATCATGAATGAAAGAGATCGTTACCTCCTCGTCGAGGGTTTAACAGTGATCCCCCCGCCGATCCGATTGCGAGGGCTCCCCGTTCTATCCGTGTCAACGGTATGTGGCCAGGATAATTCGGTCGCGGACGATTGAGAACGGAGAATTCGCGGGTAGCAGTCCGCTCAGCGCACAAAGCCCGTAGAGCACGCAAGCTCGCAGTTCCTCCTCTCATTGATGCTGCCATAACTTGACCTGAGCCAAGTTGAAGGATCACGTACAGTTCACTGGCCGAACAACGATGGAACGATCGCGGGATCAACATCCGAAAGCATTCTTGGTCTCTGTCGGTCGCCGCAGTCGACTAGCGCCCTCGTGTTCATAACACCGTAAAGTCCGTAGCTGGAGGTCTGGTTCTTCAACTCATCATTTCGACGTGTTTCTCTCTGTCGCGTTGATTGACCGGGAATGGGATTCCTGAGCATTGCATTGGCATATAATTCTTAATTCATAATCAACGAAAACTGTACCTCTGGCTGGCCGAAATGAAAACATCGACTTTCTTCCGCGCAGGGAAGAAACATGAGGAATTCACCCTATGGGCGAAGGATCGCGGAATACAGATTGACGGTGTAGCAGCTGTGAAATTCCATAAACGAGGGATAGGGATTGCTGCGTTAAGGGACATCGATGTATGGAGCTAAGCTGTGGCTGCAAGATTTGCTGAATGCGCTTTCGATTGCATGAAACACTGTCTGAAAGGAGCATACCTAATCAGCTACCTATGTTTTTACACCTCTATTGCTTTAGCGTGCTAGATTGCTCCTAAGTCCAGCAGCTGATGTTTGTCTGTTAGCTAGGCTGGAGAAACAATCGTCTTCGTCCCAACGTCCAGCATCTTGACACTCGATCATATTCCCTCCGCTTTCAAGGAAAGGTTCCCAGAGGATACTCCTGTTCAAGGCATAATTGCTGCCTATTTAGCCTGTGATGATGAGGCACAGTCTAGATATGCCCCATGGTGTGCTACTTGGCCTACCATGAGGGACTTCGAAGCTTCTATGCCTTTACTTTGGCCAGAGTCTATCACAGGAAGAACGCCGGACAACAAGAAAGGAGAAGGGGAACTATTTCCTTCTTTATTACCGCCGTCCATATCGGGCCAGTGGAGAGTATTGTCCACGACCTTTCAACCCCCTACCGACTATGTCCCCAATGACCAGTACCTTCTCCAATCCCAACGTGACAGATTTTTAAAGACTTTGAGCCGTGTGAAATCGGTTTATCCAAACATAAAACAAGAAGAGTTCACGTATTACTGGATCGCTGCGCATACGCGATGCTTCTTTTACCTAGCGGAAGATGCTGAAATGCCGGAAGACCGTAATGATGCGATGGCATTGTGCCCGTTTGCAGATTATTTCAACCATTCAAGCGATGATCCTGGGGTAGGTTACTAACTCATCAGAATTGAACATTATTCTGCGAATTCAATTCTGAGACAAGTCATTCTAATTATGTTGTTTATATTATATACTGCAGTGTAAAGCTGCTTTTGACGAACATGGCTATACATTTACTACGACAAAATCTCATGGTACGAATCTACGTACATACAATTATTGAGGTCGGACCTGACAAAACTACATACTTCTAGCCAAGGGAGAGGAGATATTTGTGTGCTACGGGAATCACACCAACGATGTTCTTCTAATGGATTGTAAGTAAGCAAATTTGAATATATACAGTATCTCAGCTAAATCCGGATGTTCAATATAGATGGATTTGTACCAGATCAAAATAAATCGGACGCCATCTTCCTGGATGCAATCGCGTTCCGAGAGTGCCTCCAGCCGAAAGGCAAGCATCTCAAAGAAGAAAACTATCTTGGGTAAATACACCCCATAGCAGCCGAGAAGTCCCTACTCTTTTGGAGGCTAACACCAATTCAAACATAAAAGCAACTACCAGGTCACACGTTCCGGTCCGTGTTTTCGTACCGAAGTAGCCGCTTCACTGACATACATGTCTCCGGAAGACTGGGATATGTATGTCGCCGGGAGCACGCCATCCACTTTTGATCAGAAGAAAACTAATGAGGCTATCACTAACTGGATACTCAACTATCGCACCGAAGCCAATATGGCGATTTGCAAGATAGACGATATTCTTGTTCTTGATAATGGAAGACGCTTAACGGATGAGCGCGTGACAACGGTGACGTTGAGGTGGAGGCAGATAATAGAATTATGCGATGCCGCAGTTGCTTCGTTGAAATCATCATAACGGAAGACAATGGGACTGCAAGACTGGAACCCATAGTTGTGTCTGCGCAGAAAATACATACATATCCAACAGAAAAGTCCCCGTAGATATTTTGGCGTGTCCCAGCATGCATATTGAACCAGGAAGCTGCCCATCTGAGTGCTTATTGTGGCGGGGAGGGATCGAGGGGAATCTGGCCTTGTATTTGTTTCGAGATCATCCTCGTTTTTGCTAGCACCATGTGTACCAGCATATAGTTGAGCGCGCATTTGATACCCAACTCCTCTCCTCGCCGAACAATATACCCATTGATGTACTGGACCTCTGTCTCTTTCCCCATTCTCATATCCTGCAACATTGAGCTCGTGTTCTCCGCGGTCCTTTGCATGACACTGACGGCCAAAGTGCGTAATCTTTCGGGCGAAAATCGAGCCATGATCCCTGGTATTCCTTGCAGTTCAGGAAGGGCGCGGATGACGGCAGATATTTCAATGAGCAAGAGCCTTTGCACTCGCGAAATGTTATAGTTGTAAAGAAGCTCGCCGTTCAAGCAATCATTTAGAGCAGTAAGTGGATTAATTACGCAGTTTATGGCAAGTTTCTCCAACTGAAACTGCAGCATTTCGTTTTTGTTGATGCGAATTGCCGTTAATTCGGGAGAACGGGTTAACATATTGGTCAAGTAAATTGACGAAATGGCCCAAAAATCTCTGTCGTTGAAGTCTTCTCCAGGCTTCGGATCTCCAGACTCATCGACAGGCGGACGGGGTCGCTCCGGATACACGATGCTGAAGGCAGATGTACCAACCCCAGCGTGGGTGATGTGGTAGGCTTTCGTGTAGTGAAGCCCATGCGACGTTATACCCTGGATATAATTCGGTCTGGTAGCGGGATCTGGAAATACCTTCTCATTCACTTCTTCCCGTACCCCCATTCCGTTCTGAATAAAAACTATTGCCGATTTTGGACCGAGTCGATGGCGCACAGATATCAGCGCTTGCTCGACTGAATTCGCTTTTACCGCCACAATGAGATTGTCAATTCTCTCACTGTCCACCTCAACAAACTGCTCCTGTTCTCCTTGGAGCACTCTCTGGAGATCGTCGCCTTCTTCGGTCTCGTAAGCAGAAGGTTGATACGGTTCGTACCAAACGCCGTCCCTGAGGATATTGACATCGAAGCCGCTTCTCGGTTCGGCAATGCCATTCTTCACCAGCGTAATGCGTTTGCCATACTTCTTCCAGGCATAGTAGTGTTCAATTTTATGTAGAAGTAAAGTCATCCGAGGCCTGTTTGGCAATGAAGCAAGAGAGTGCGCAATGAAACCGCCTATATTCCCGGTTCCCAGAATATGTATCCTTCTTGTTATTGGGGTGCGTTCAGCCGGCTCAGGTATTGGGCCTTCATCCGCTGCCTCCATTTGCTGTCTGGCCTCAGCCATGAAAGTTCGCTTCTGGCTTAGAGAGAGTTTTGGCAATAAGGTGCGATGGGATACACACCACCTTGGAGTTGGCTGAAGAGCATACAGCCGTAGGCTCATCGTGACTGAACTATGTACGGAAGGCCCACAACATTGCTGATAAAGAGTGATTTTGATGCTGAAGAGCCTTGTTCAAACCCGAACACATCACCTCCAGCCCAGCAACAGCAAAATGCTGTGAGTGAGAAGAGCTGAGGAGCTTGAAGATTCAATGCCTTTGCTGATTGGCTGTTCTCTCTTTCTATGACGCTAAGCCTCTTTCAGTCTAGCTCAAAGTTGACCTCTGGATTTGATTTTGTCTTTCGAGTCTCGACCTTCTGAACGCGTGAAGCTCAGCAGATTACTTCATGCACAACCACGCCGCCATGGAGATAACAGATCTAACACCGCTGGTGGACCAGCTGGAAGGCGATATTGATGAATTGGAGGACATTCTGGAGCCAATCTTGGAACAGACCTTGTCCGCGGCATCGCAGAAAATGACGGTCATGGACAAGGCGAAGTTGCATGTGCTCATCACATATACGATTGAGTCCCTTCTTTTCTGTACATTCCCTCTACGAATTCCCCTTGACACAGGAGGGACGGGGAATAAGAGCTAACATTTGGACAGCATATTTACGTCTTCAGGGCGTAAATGCAAGGGAACATCCTGTATTTAAAGAATTGACCCGAGTGAAACAGTACTTTGCAAAGATAAAGGATCTAGAAACAGTGCCAGAGAAACCGACAATGACAATTGACAAGGAAGCAGTAGCGAGATTCATAAAACATGGCCTCGTGAGTCCTGTCAACAAAACGATCTGAATAAACATTCGCTGACAGTGTGAGGTACAAGGCTGGAAACGATAAAATTGACCTGGAGCGCGCTGAAAGAGAGGCTAAAGAGCGAGCCATGGCTCAGCTAAGAGCGGCGCAACTCGCTAGAAAGCAAGCTGCTGCTCCTGCTCCTGCTCCTGCTCCTGCTCCTGCTCCTGCTCCTGCTCCTGCTCCTGCTCCTGCTCCTGCTCCTGCTCCTGCTCCTGCTCCTGCTCCTGCTCCTGCTCCTGCTCCTGCTCCTGCTCCTGCTCCTGCTCCTGCTCCTGCTGCTGCTCCTGCTCCTCCTGCTGCTGCTGCTGTGCCAGCCCCTACTACTGCCACGTCCGTTCCTCAGAAACGTCGTGCCGAGGAAGAAGAATCGGATAATAATGACAATAGTTCGGAAAATAAGAATAAGGTGAACAGTGATGCGGGGGAAGGGACCCAGACAGAAGAGAAAACCAAAGTCACTGGCAAAAAACGAAAGAAAGGCCAAAAACGAAGCAACATACCCCATAACGCGCTAGAAGACGGCACGTTCCAGTCCAAGAGTCAGAGGCGGCGTAAGAGGAGACTACTAAAAGCGCAAGCAGACAAGGCAGCCAAATCTTAGTCCAGGTTGGACATGCTTGGCTTCAACGAACAGCTTGGGAAAAAGTGCGGAAAGTCTGTAACGCTTTTATTGGGCGTTCCTTAGGAGAGTTATCGTTGTGCGCATGTGCAAGGGATTGATGCAAGTTTAAGGCCACGGCTTCAATGGTGCTTTGCTGACCCAGTTCATCTTGAGATGGTTCAGGGATCGGCTGAGCGGGGGAAGGCTGATGCACTATATAGATACTTGCACTTTACTTTGGCAGTTAGGAGATACCCATAATCTGAATTTTGATCTTCAGTGTCATCTGTCATCAAGTGGTTTGTTTCGGCATCAGAAAGTCGTAGAACAATCTCGTCACGCGATGACAATACGCCACCGGCTCAACCGTTGTCGACCAATAGGATTTGAGAGCCAGAGCATCGGCCCGAGTTTCTCCATTGCTTTTGCAGATATGTAATTTTCAAATACCACGTCTTACTTCAAATTCCTCAACCCCATTTCAACTCTCCAATCTCTCTTCAACGCGCTTAATCGTTCCTCTCAAATTGTGATATCGTTTCGTGTCGAACAAGTTCGTCAACCAAATCAATATCAAAATGCCTCGCCAACGCCGTGGTGCTCCCACTCCCGCTCGAAGTGCTCCATCGAGACCTACTCCAGCTCGTGCCGCTCCCGCTCAAACTCAGCAACGTCCCTCTTCAACAGCTGCTGCACCACCAGCCCAGCAAGCTGCCCATCCACAGGCTGGCCAGAGCCAAGGACCTGGCCTATTTGCCCAGATGGCCTCTACCGCTGCGTAAGTTCCACCTTAACACTTGCCGGCCGCATATGATGCCCTTGCGATGCTGCCACGTATCCGTCCGTTTCAAAAGGAAGAAGCGAGAAAAGAAGATTGCAGCGCTCAGCTAACACTTTCTCTCAGTGGTGTCGCAGTAGGTTCCTCCATCGGTCACGCCGTCGGCGGTTTCTTCAGTGGCGGATCCAGCGCCCCGGCTGAGTCCGCACAAGCTCCTCCCGCCTCCGACGCACCCATGGACAACAATCTGTACCAGACCAACTCCAGCAGCAGCAGCTGGGGTCAGTCACAACCGTGCGATACCGATGCCAAGGCGTTCCGGACCTGCATGGATGAGCACAGTGGAAACATGTCCGTTTGCGGATGGTATTTGGATCAGTTGGTATGTTGAGGGAAGAAGCGTTATCCCGAGTTTGCTGCTTTGATACTAACTCTTTTGTCATTTTTTTACAGAAAGCATGTCAAGCTGCTGCCAAGCCATACTGAACACAAATCATATAACGACGGGATGAGAGCCGTTGCGGCTAACTAGTCAGTGGAGGAATTACGTCGGCGTGTACGCTGCATATCGTTGATACAGATACCTAGATGCATATAGCGTGTCTAAACTGCGTTGATTCTCGAGACCATTTTGTAACAAACACAATATACATATATCCGCGGTTAAGAATTAATTGCCTTGGCCGCAAGTTGGATTTTGCGCAGTTCAATAGAAATCTTTCCACTCAAAACAACTCCTTACCCAACCTTGTAAGTAGGTGTCCCTATACTAATACTCAAGGATATGTAATAATAATACAAGATAAAACGAGAACCTCACAGTTGGTCTGTGAAAACCGCCCAAAAAAAACATGGATGGCAAACCCCATCTATAAAAAGACATCATCACGTCGTTCCACCCCGAGCGCAAAGAACATCTAAAAGATTCTCTAAGAGAACCAGGTGTCACTAGTCATTCTTATCTTCATCTACTCTTGGCTCAAAATTCAGCTTTTTAAAATATCCGGTATTAGCATGATGGACAGAGCAACTGGTCCCCTTCGATGTCAAAATCATACCTGATTCCCATTGTAAAACTGTTGATTTCCTTGATCAGACTGCTGGTCATATAATGTTCTTACATTAGAACGAGCAGGGCGTGAGTTGCGATTCAGATTCCCACTAGCCCCATTCGCTGAGGCTGGCTGCGCGGTGTGAGTGGTCGGGCTGGAGTTCGTGGTCGACTGAGACGATGGTTGCCCTTGATTAAGCCCAAGAAAAGAGCCCAAAGCGCCTGCTACTGTCCCGACTGCACCGGTTACTAGGTTATATCCAGCATACAGTCCTCGAACAGGAAGCGAAGACTCCGAAGCTGCATATGCCTCTGTGTAAGTGGTTATTGGTATCATGACAAGGTTAGCTGTGGGTCCCAAGCCGAGCTCACAGAGGGTTTGATCCTCTTCGGAAATAGATATCGTTTTGTTTGGAAGGGGCGTAAGTATTTGCTTAAGATTATATGGTGAATTTCCATCTGTGCGTTGGCTGTCTATCCACGAGCGCACATCGTGGCGGACCGTCTGCGTAGGAGAAAATTTGGATCGCATAGAACTGCCGTCGAAAAGGCGAACCTGCAGACGATACTCGAACGCTTCGGTCGGCCGTGAACCTATTTTGGTCGGTTGGTCGGTAATTTGAGATTCGCTCTGAGAGGCATGCAGCAATTTCTCACGTCCTGCCTTTGCCTTCCGTTCTTCTTTATCGTGTTGTATCATAGCCAGGACACGTTCTTTTTCCTCTCTTTCGCGCCGCTCCCTACTCAATTGCTGTTGTTTCCATATTTTTTGCGTATTGCCCACGGATTCCTCTGATTGGGGCACTGGCGCGGGAGATACCGCTCGTTTTTTACCTTGCCGTACACTCTCACGTTTTGCGAATTCTGCCGCGGAATCTGCCTCGTGTAGGTCAAGTTCCGGAGCAGGAGCTCTGTTACTGTTGGTGTTCGACGCAGGAGTCGGCTGATTCGTCGTCTGGGAGGGCGTTTCTGGAGCCTGCGGCACTTGTTGTGGGTTTGTCGAACTAAGCGCGGCCTTCAGCCGTTGCTTGAACTCATCTTCGGATGTTCCGGAGGAAATGTATTCTTGAAGAACCGCGTTCCTTGAAAAATTAGCTATAAACGAGAAAGATAGAACAGCTACACACACTTTATAACAACCAGAGTAGGTATCTTGTTGACAGGGCAAAAGGATGCTAGAAAAGCTGCTTCCTGCGAGCCAGCAGTGAGTCGCAGCGCGATGCTGTTTGCTGCTAACAATCGTGAGATCTGCAAAGTGATTAGTGGCGTCTCAAGTCAATGGCCCTGGTATCCTAAAATCTTACCTCTACGTCTCTAAGGTATTCGTTCTCCCATTTAGCACTCTCTTCTCCGTCATCTGCATGGTGTAAACCGTGTTAGGACAAGTCGTAGTTAGATGGCTTTAGTAGTTAAGGAATTCCTAACAGTACCTCGAACAAAGCATATTACCTGTTTCGTCTGTTGCACAGCAAGCGCAATTCCACTTTGCAGATCACCTTCATAGAACATGGCGAAATTGCTATCCACGACCAAATTGCTGATACTGCGTGCCAGCTACCTCCACGACTTTCCAGCAAAGCGAACAAATCGGCGGAAGTGACGTGTGGGGACGCACGGGCCAGCTACAAGCCTCATCCACGACTGCGCTAGCCAGTTTCGGCGGGGTCAAGCCACAATCGATGTGTGGCACCCGAAGCTTCCTGTGGCGGTGCGGAGAGTACTGTTGAATTCTACTGTATATTGAGATTACTGCTTGTATTGCTCTGATCTTCTAATTACCTGTTTCAGGGGGTCTTGTATAAACAGAGATTTCCTTCTTGGCAGAAAGTTGGAATCAGTCCAATTAGTTCTTCCAATCCTCTATGCCAACATCAGCAATTTTCTTTAATTCTTTTATCAGTTGATTTGAACTGTAGTTTTTAACACATTCTTTCAGCTTGAATAAATCTTTTGAACAAGCTGAGATTCTTCAGACAAGTTAATTTTATCAGTTTTATCTGTTTTATTAATTTTATTTTCTTTATCAGTTTTATCTGCTTTATCAGCTTTATTTTCTTTATCAGTTTTATTTGTGTTAACTGTTTTATCTGCTTTGTCATCTATAATTATATTCTCTTCATGAAATTTGTGAGCTCATTGTTTTTTAATTTTCACTATGAGATTTTCTAGATCTAGTTAGTGATAAAACTGTTGAAATTTTTTTTTTGAAAAAGTTTTTATTAATCTGTTGGCTATCATATTATCTGTCAGAATATATATAATTTAAATTTATCTTTCAAGAACTTTCTGCCAAAGCTAGTGATTGTAAATATCAATATGATGAAGTTTGATTTATAGATGAGTAATATCTGTATTCACAAGATTTATTATCTGTATGTTATTACATTAAATTATAGTTCAGAATTTATTTATCTGTAGATTTAATTCAGTTAATAAGCAGAAAACATACTAATCTTCTTTATCTGTTTGAGATAATATCAGAAGCTTGATTTTGATTGTAGAAATTGTGACTGTATTCTGCTTATTAATTTATCATTCAATTAAATTACTGAAAAGCTTCATAACATAAACTTGAGAGCTTTTTCTGTCTAAAGTATTATCAGTAAATAAAGCATTACTTGTTATAATAAATTGTTTTTCTTCTTCATATTTTAGAGATAAATAGTAATTCTTCATCAAGTAGTTAATTACTTGATCAGCTGATTCATGATGTTTTGTGGAGAGTGTAAGAATCAGCAGTTCAGAAAGATGTAACCACAGTAACTACTTGGCTGAATGATGAGAAATGTAGTATAAGAAGAATATAAGTTCATGGTGTAGGGAATTGTATTAACTAGCAATCACTACTGAATAACAGGATTGCCACTGGTTTCTGGAAGAGATCCAAATACTGTGATCTTTTATGGTGTTCATGGGCACGTGATCTACCAAGCCCTAAGCTGTATACACACCTCATGAATACCTCAAGCAATGTAAGAGGTTGCGGGTGAATTCTTACAGAGAGATTAATCAGAAATCTTGAAAATCAGAAAATCATAAATACAATATTAAATTATATAGTTATTATCATGTACAGCAAAGAACTGATTTTATATTAATACTTGTGTATTAACTGAACTGATATTTTTTCTTCATTCAGCAGAAGTTTTTTTTTTGTTATTGAAATATCTGTAGAAGTTTGAATCTTGAATAATTTTGATATCTTTTTTAAGTAAAAGATTTAACTGAGCCAAATTCATTCAGATTTCCAGTTTTGTATAACTTCAATGTCTAAGAATTATTATAAGTTATTATCTCTGAAAATTTGCAAGTCATGCTTGAATTAAAGCTGTTTCATTACTTTCTTAACTGCAGTATTGTTTTTCTTCCTGTATGCAAGAACTATATTATTTATATAGTAGAAGATTAGAATTCTGTCATACTTGAAGCAGCAGAATTTATGTGAAACAGTTTTAAATTCTAGAAATATTAGTTTTTTTGTGAATAATTTCTGTCAAAGTAGAGAGAACTTCTGGAGCTTATATAAGATTTTATTCAGTCAGTAAATCTTTTCTTCTTTTCTTTGACTGGAAGATATTCTCATGTATACTTTATCTTTTTTTAAGTCAGCATGCACAAAAATATTTATCATGTTGTATTGTTTTAATTTGAGATCAAAACAAGCTGTTATGACAATAAGAATTCAAAAAAAATAAATCATCAATATTGCTGTATATGTGTTTTTGATTCAGAATTTTACTTGCTGATTTTCTTGTATAATCAAACAGATCTTGCATTTCACAAAGTTTTCATGTTTATTAAATTTATAGATGTATACCCACATACAGTCAAGTATTTGAGATTTTCTATGTAGCAGGTTGATACCTGAATGGTGATTCCTCAGATAAATTCTCAGACTGAATCTCAGGGAAATCTTTGGCTGTTTTGCTAAGTGACAACACACAAAATCTCTTTCATCCCATGTTTTCTATTCTCTTTCTCTTTTCTTTCTTAAGTAATTATTCTTGTACAGAATCTGCAGATAGCTAGTGAATACAATTCTAGTTATTTGGCCACTTACATGCAGATTCTGTACAAGAATAATTACTTAAGAAAGAAAAGAGAAAGAGAATAGAAAACATGGGATGAAAGAGATTTTGTGTGTTGTCACTTAGCAAAACAGCCAAAGATTTCCCTGAGATTCAGTCTGAGAATTTATCTGAGGAATCACCATTCAGGTATCAACCTGCTACATAGAAAATCTCAAATACTTGACTGTATGTGGGTATACATCTATAGATAGTTCAGAATAATTAAAATTCCCATGCATTCAATGCTG